>QVTF01015645.1:42500-80000 GCA_003573665.1 Oxygymnocypris stewartii
GATGATCAAGACGTCTTTGAAGAGCGTTTGATGAAGTCATCTGCTGTTGTTGAGTCGTCTTTTTTATATTTCATTTGATTTGAGTTTTGAAATATTACTGGATTGGCTGTTTTGTTTGCTCAAATATCATTTATGTATGATTTCGGGGAAGCAAAGGTAGAGGAAAACTGTTATCAGGTCTTAAAAAATTCACTGAAGTTTGGAAAACATTAGAATAAAACATGCAAAAATATTGACTTAAAGTCTCACTCAGGTACTTAAAGGGACAGTTCACCCAAAAATGAATGTTATGGCATCATTTACTCCGATTTGCTCTAACAAAGTTGTTTCATGATTAACTTCCATACCATATTATGGAAAAAAACATATATAATGGAAGTCAGTGGAGACCAGAAATTTTTTGGTTACCAAAATTCTTCAAAAATATTTTGTCATCATATGTCTGTCATTTATTCAACCTCAATATGTTTCTGGTGCCCATTGACTTCCATAGTATTTTTTTCCATACAATGGAGGTCAATGGGTACCAACAACTGTTCATTTATGAACATTCTTGAAAATATCTTCAGAAGAAGAAATAAAAAAAAACTTTCATCATTTACTCTCCCTCAAGTTGTTCTTTGATGGGACCCATTGACTTCCATTGAATGGATAAAAATACAATGGAAGTCAATGGCTACCGTCAGCTGTTTGGTTCCCAACATTCTTCAAAATATCTTATTTTATGTTTAACAGAAGAAAATGTAAATTATGACAAGTTGTTCTGTGATGGAACCCATTGACTTCCATGGTATGGAAAAAAATACCATGAAAGTCAATGGGTACCATCAAAGGTTTGGTTACCAGCATTCTTCTAAATATCTTGTTTTATGTCTAACAGAAGAAAGAGTAAATTATGGTGGAATTTTTAAACTTAACCAAGTTTTTCTGGGATGGAACTCATTGACTTCCATAGTATGGGAAAAAAATATAATGAAAGTCAATGGGTACCATCAACTGTTTGGTTACCAGCATTCTTCAAAATATCTTATTTTATGTCTAACAGAAGAAAGAGTAAATTATGGCGGAATTTTTCAACTTAACCAAGTTTTTCTGTGATGGAACCCATTGACTTCCATTGTATGAGAAAAAAATATAATGAAAGCCAATGGGTACCATCGACTGTTTGGTTACCAGCATTCTTCAAAATATCTTATTTTGTGTCCAACAGAAGAAAGAGATATAGGTTTGGATGGAATGACATGTGGGTGAGTAAAAGACAGAAATTTTATTTATGGATAAACTGTCTCTTTAAATCCACTAAACGTAAAAATGGCCAATAGATACAAACCAGTTTTGACATATCATAACGTTTCTGTGCCTATAACACGAACAGATCATCCAAGACTGTGTTTACATTCACGTACAGCAAACACATCAGCCTCAGCAGCATACATCTCTTCATACGTGGTTTTGTTTTTATATATCATCTGTAACCTGTTGAAGATAATCGGAGCAATACTGTGTAATCCTGTGAAGTTTTCTTCTCTCAGGACTCTTGATTTTCCTGATTTAGTTGTACTTTTATACCTGCTCTGTAACGTTACGGCGATGTACATTTCTTGCTTTAGTTTTTTATATGACCACTACTTTGTACAAGACGTTTCTTCTGAAATGTGTTAAGACTGTAATTATTGTATTTGAAGACACTGATGCGTTCAATGCTGTTCCTCTGATTTGTCCGTCCTGTATTTGGTTGAGTTTATTTCATCTTGAAGGAGTGACACATATTTTGTAAGACTTTGGTTCAGATCTGAAATCATGCAGTTTGTTCATTTCAAATCAGAGATCGAATGAAGGAAAACATAGCCTTCGTTAAAGAAAGCACATCATTTTATTGATTGAAGACAATACCGATAAAAGTCCTCATTAGTTATTAAAACCGTGTCAAATATTGATTCACTCACGTTCAGCTCATATTTCACCCAAAAATCAAAAGAAAATACTCAGATTTTGCATTTAAACTGATTTTTAGGTTTAGTTACAGAATCGTAAACTCATAATTTTGAGATAAAAGTCATAATTGTGACTTTATATCTTGCGATTTTCACTCTTTTGTTTCTCATAATTTTGAGTTTCCATTTGGCAATTTTTCTTTATTTTTAAATCTAGATTTTCATAACTTAAATTCAGTATAGGACATCAAATTAAATAGAAAAGATGCTTAATTTTCAGGAAAATACGATTGTTAGATAACAAGTTGCAATTACCTTTTTCAATTATTATTTAATGGAATAAAAAAGACAGAATTGTGACTCAGAATTATGAGATAAAAGTCAGAATTGCGAGTTTATATATCACAATTCTGAGTTTATATCTGGCAAATATGATTTAAAAAAAAAATTTTCAATGTAATTTATATTTGAAACATAGATTTTCATTACTTACAGTATTGAATTGAGTAGAAAACATGGTTAATTGTCATAAAAGGCCAGATGCAACACAATGGTGCCGCTCTTCTGTGCGTTTCTTCTGATTGTGGGTGAAATGTGTCGTGTTTCTGCGGCTCAGGACCGAGTACGGTCTCCGGCTGAACGAGTGTCTTCTTCTCCTGCCGCTCCTACACTTGTAATTTATTTTTCTCTTATTTATTTTCGTGCTCTTTTTTTGTATATCGGCCCGTTGCTACTGTATCAATTCTACTGTGCAATTCTTTTCTTTCAATGCCTCGTTTTGTTGTGCTTTTCTGGTGTTCGTTGTGTTGCTGAAGGTTTCAATGATTTCAACAAAGTGCCATGAGATGAAGTGAGCGTGAGAAAGTGAGAGGAGAGATCGTGTGTGATCAGGGGAATCTCACAGAAACACGTCCAGGTTGTGTTCCACACCAGAACTAACGTTTGCATTATTCATTTGATGTTCATATGGAGCACAGACGCAGTCATAAGAGCACAGGTATATTTGTCGAAATAACCAACAATACATTGTATGGGTCAAAATTATACATTTTTCTTTTATGACAAAAATCATTAGGATATTAAGATCATTTTCCATCATTTAGTACCATAAATATATTAAAACGTAATTTTTGATTAGTAATATGCATTGCTAAGAACTTCATTTGAGCAACTTTAAAGATGATTTTCTCAATATTTAGATTTTTTTGCATCCTCAGATTCCAGATTTACAAATATTGTCCGATCATAACAAACCATACATCAATGGAAATATCATTTATTCAGCTTCAGATGATGTATAAATCTCAATTTCACTAAATGGATGTTATGACTGGTTTTGTGGATAAACAGCTCAATTCTTCATCACTGTGGAGTGAAACATTGGACTTTTGGGTTTGTATGTAATTGTTTCTCTTCTGATTGTGGGATCAAATATATAGAAGCTTGAATCCACCACAGAATTATAAAAAATGAATTATGTTTTTTTTTTTTTTTGGAAATGTTGATGTTTTTTTCTTGGAATTCAGATTTTTTTTTTAAATCTCACAACTCTGACTTTTTAATGCAATTTGGAGTTTATATCTCACAATGTGAACTTTTTGAGCATTTCTAAGCTTATATCTCGCAATTCTGACATTTTTGCGCGATCGTGAGTTTATCGAGAAATTAAGTCAGAATACAATATAAACTAAGAATTCCAAGCAAAAAAAGTCAGAATTGTGAGAGAAAATGTCACAATTACCTCTTTTTTTATTCGTTTATAGGAACAAAACCTGAATTGTGAGATAAAAATACAGTTTCAATTAGTTTTTATTCCGTGGTGGAAACAAGCATCCATAGAAACATGACCTGGACGTGAAACGAAATCTGAATTCTGCTTCTGAGGCTGTAAAACATGGTTTAATCGTTCCAGTCTCTCACAGATCTGACTCCGAACCATTGCGTAAGGTGTTGAAGTTTCTCTCGTTCTACATGCACTGGAAGTTCTGTGTGTTTGATTGAATCTCAAGGGTTCTTGTATCCCAGTGTTAGTCGCTCTCCTGAACTTCTTGAGGAATATGTTTATGATTCTCTAGTTGTTGTTTTTTTTTGGCATCTGACAATGTGTTTTGACCCATGATGAAACCAACGGTGTCTTTAAATGTACTTCAGTCCTTCATTGATTTCTTGACATTGACTGTTATTGTGGGGGCTCATTGGTTTGGGTTTCTAAAATGGATTTTCTTTTTGAAGGCAGATGTTTTTAACGTTGTAATTTGATGAAATGATTTCAAACTGTGATCAAGGGTTTTTAATCTACAAATAGACTTGAAACATTCCTTGTCAGTCCAAAATGATTTTAATAGTTGCATTTTTTAAATGCATTTTTCTACTCTGCAGATTTGAGCCCTCCATTTGTCCATCTAGGCCTTCGTATATATCCAACACTTGACGGTGATCCACTGGGAAACACATTGATTGTTTATCTGAGGTCTCGCTGCCTTTCGTCAAGTCTTGATGTTCACACACACTCACTGTACACCAAGAAATGAGACCCAGTGATGACGTAGCATGTGTGTAAACATGGACTGTATTGTGCACTTCCTCACCTTGGTTTCGTCTCGATGGTGTTTTGAACACAGTATGGACGTTCTAGGCTTTGTTATATAGTGCAATATGCTTTACATAAGAGCTTTGCTCTACGAAATACTTTTCTGATTGTTTTATTGGTACACTTTTTTTCAATAAAAACATTAAAGTCTGCATATGTCTATGAATAATTATTATTTTCAAAATTGTGCTTTTGAAATTTGTGCTGATCAAGTTATGGAAGCACAGGTATTGTAATTTGGCGCAAAGCTTTGGTTTGTGTGTGTGTGTGTGTGTGTGTGTGTCTGTGTCTCCCTCTGTGTGTGTGTGTGTCTGTCTTGTCTTGTCTTGTCTTGTGTTGTGTGTGTGTGTGTGTGTGTGTGTGTGTGTGTGTGTGTGTCTCCCTCTCTCTGTCGAACGTCTGTGCACGCGTACAAGTCAAATTAAGTATACTATGCGATCTGTTTTAAACCAAAGCTGAACATTCTTTTAACTCTCGGCGCCGAGAAAAAAACACCAGAACACTCAGCGCGAAAAAGACGCTGGGCACGCTCCTATCGTTTTAAAGAACGCGGCGCTCCCATTGAGAACAATTGAAAAAATACGCCAGCCTCAGGAAAAAACTCTTGGACGAATTCCGCGTGCGATATTCGCCGATGTTTAACGCCTCGTGACTAAACAAAGGGCGCCAATGTGAGTGTGCACACCGACGCGAAAAACGCCACGCGTAAAAGCGTCATTTTTTAAAACGCCTCGGGTTCGTTTTTTTGGTTTGACGCGTCGCGTCAAAAACTATCCGACCAATGAGATTGGCGCTTTTGCTCACGTGTCTGGAGCAGCTGAAGTTACAGTAAAACACAACTTGGGGGCGCTCAAACACAAAACAGTCTTGCCGAGCACACATACGTAACGACGAAGAAGATATACGCCAAGTAGCGTCTACACCGCCGGCGTCGGCGTCTTTCCTCATTCAACAGAACAATAATTTCTTCATCGCTGGAGCTTCTGGTGCTTGAAATATCCATGTTTTCTTTGTATGATTTTGACAAGCGCGTAAATACTTGCTCTCTTCTTCTGAGTGACAAGCGAGTGTCAGAAGCGTAAAGTTTCGCAGCGCCACCTTGTGTACCGGGGTATTTCTGTTTTACATTAAGCGCCATCTAATGTCAGGGAATGAATTTGCATGTTCACTCGGCTCATCGTCAGCGGAAATCGCTTGGGTGTGAACACAAAAAACACGTTGAAAAACGCGTGCCGATATTCGTCCCTGTCTGTACGGGCCTTTAGGCTATGTTCACACTTGGCGTATTTGTTGAAGCTGCCGGCGTCTGTTTTACGGCGTAAAACCTGTTTTCAAAAAAGCCCTGAGCGCTTTTTAAAACACCACCACCGGCGTCTTTTTCTGCAGCTCAGAGCGTCTTTTCAAGTTGAAAAAAGTTAAACTTTTCAAAAAAAAAAAATAAATAACTCCCAACGTCAAGCACCTTTTGCTAGCTGACCAATGACAAGCGAGTGGCGAGTCGTTTCCATAACAAGACAACGATAGCCGGTAGACCGATCGTGCTAGTCTCGGAGCACAAGGAGTTGTATGAAACCGTGCATCGTCCAGCCGGAGCTCCTGGACTCAGTTGTTGGAAGCACCAAACGTATTATCCCCGTATAATAGCGTCGTTGTGAACCGACATACCCTCCTCGTTAACTTCAAAAGACAGCGTTCCTGCAGCACGCAGCGCTAGGCTACCGTTGTAGCTGTTGTTATACCAACAAAAGACGCTCGGCTGCTATTTGTAACCAAAACACTGCCAGCTTTTTATTCGACTAAAAAGCACTGGTCATAATAAATATACACAGCACACACACACACACATATATTATGTAAACAAACACTCAACTTTATGACTTGTGCCATAATTCTGACTGTCTATCTCATAATTATGACTTTTATCTCCAAATTGTTATCTAGTGTTATAATTATGACTTTTTATTTGTTATATGACTTGCCATAAATGTGACTTTGTGTCATAATTTTGACTTTTATCTAATAATTATGAATTTTTATCTCAAAATTGTAATTTAGTTGTGTCATAGTTTTGACTTTTATCTCATAATTATGACATTTATATCTCAAAATTGTAATTTAGTGTGTCATAGTTTTGACTTTTATCTCATAATTATGACATTTATATCTCAAAATTGTGATTTAGTATCATAATTTTGACTTTTATCTCATAATTATGACATTTATATCTCAAAATTGTAATTTAGTGTGTCATAATTTTGACTTTTATCTCATAATTATGACATTTATATCTCAAAATTGTGATTTAATGTCTCATATTGATGTTTTGTTTTTTACTTATAGTTGACTTATGTCATACTTTTGAACCGTCAATGTCATAAATGTGGCTTTTATCACAATTATTACTTTCTATCTCAAAAAAGTGACTTAGTATGTAATAATTGTGGCATTTTAACTCATAATTATGCCTTTTGTCAAAATGTTGACCTATCTCATGATGACTATATGCCCCATCAAAGCCTGATGTGTCAAATCTGATCCAAAAACACATGCAAACTTATAAACTTTAAACACGCAACTTTAAAATATTTTGTCTGAAGTTTCAATAAACATAGAACATATCATTTTTCTGACTATTACTTGGCATGTCAGGTTTCCAGGTTTGAGATTGGACATGCATGCTGTAGGAGGTGTGTTTGAGGACAGAGGGGGGTTGTGGGATTGAACGCCTCCGGCAGCGGTCGACTCTGCTGGGCTCAGCACTTTTCAGCAGCTCTGCCTCACAAACAATGGCCCCTGTGTTCTCGCAGAAAGAGACAGACATTAGCTCCAGAGTCTATCTCTGAGGTCAGGCTCGGGGTCGTCTGAGGAGCCAATCAAAACACGAGCTCGCCTCCACGGTTAACCCTTTACTGTCTCTTTCACAATGTCCTGTTCTATCTACACCCTGTTTAAGAGACCACATGACTAATGTGTTCATGATGGTACATCACTGTTTTTGCTCTGCACGCCTCATACTGACCACAGAGCACACTCACGGCAGTAACAGCCCACACACACACACACACACACACACACACACACACACAGACACAGACACACACACACACACACACACACACACACACACACAGTCACAGCAGTAACAGCCGACACACACACACACTCACACACACACACACACACACACAGTCACAGCAGTAACAGCCGACACACACACACACACACACACACACACACACACACACACACACACACACACACACACACACACACAGTCACAGCAGTAACAGCCCACACACACACACACACACTGGGAGGCAATTAAATGGTTTCCTGTTACTCCTCTGCTATGCTTGGGCTTTTCTCTCGTGTCTCGCAGGGCAAAACAAATCAGCTGTGCCTAATGCAATCAGAATGTGTGATATGATCATGATTCACACAGAAAATTACTTTGACCTTTATCAGTTTGTAAAAATAAGCAAACACTGCACTCTTACAGTGACTCTGACAATGAAAGTCATGTTTCTGGTGTCTGTTGTGTAATATTTATAAGTTAGCAAATGTATATTAGTGTGATATGGTTCTGGTAAGATATAAACTCATAGTAATAAGTAGTAAGTGATTCTGCCACATCATTATGATGCACTATGAAACTATGATTGTTCTGATAAAAAGTCACAAATGATTTTGAGATAAAAGTCAAAACTATGAAACAGAAAATCAAATGTAACATATAAAGTTATAATTATGAGATAAAAGTCAAAATTATGACATTGAAAGTAAAAAGTATGACAAGTCAACTATGAGTTAAAAAAAATCATAAATATGAGACATTAAATCTGAATTTTTTGATAAAAGGTCATAAATCAAAATTATGAAAGTTATGACATACTAAGTCCTAATTATAAGATAAAAATAAAAATTATAAGATAGAAACTCAATAAAAAGTAAAAATTATGACACAAGTCATAATTATACGATGTCATACATTTGAGATAAGCTATAATTATGAGACAAAAAAGAAAATTATGGCAGGTCATATTTTTGATATAAAATATACTTTCTTGTATTAGGACTGAAACATTGATTTATGCGAGCACCTCACCAAAAACAAGTGAAATCATATTAGCAGTCAAAGACGCATGAGATATTCATAACAATACGAGCCCGAGCAGGAGATGAAAAGAGATCGAACAGTATTTTCTACAGTCCACTGTGTGGTTCTGACTAAACGAGAGCATGTCTAAAGATAATAATTAAGCAATTGCCTCCCAGTGTGTGTGTGTGTGTGTGTGTGTGTGTGTGTGTGTGTGTGTGTGTGTGTGTGTGTGTGTGTGTGTGTGCGTGCGTGCGTGCGTGCGTGCGTGCGTGCGTGCGTGCGTGCGTGCGTGCGTGCGTGTCCGTGCGTGAGTGTGTGTGTGTGTGTGTGTGCGTGCGTGCGTGCGTGCGTGTGTGTGTGTGTGTGTGTGTGTGTGTCCATGCGTGAGTGTGTGTGTGTGTGTGTGTGTGTGTGTGTGTGTGTGTGTGTGTGTGTGTGTGTGTGTGTGTGTGTGTGTGTGTGTGTGTGTGCGTGCGTGCGCGAGTGTGCGTGCGTGCGTGTGTTTGCGTTGCGTGCGTGTGTATGTGTCATATGGGCCTAGGCTCCGTGAGAAGATCCTCACATAAACACAGTCTGTTCATGCTATAAGGCTGTAGCGAGCGTCTATCTTCTCCATATAGTGTTGTGTTGCTGTTTAAGGTGTTGTATCCGAAACAAGCGTCCAGCACAGATTTCTGACTCACTCTGTTTGTTTGGCATTTATTTGAAGCAATAGTAGCCCAGAGCAGCAGACGTGACGTGCTGCCATCAGCCCAAACCCTGCAGATGACAGCGTCTGAACCAGACCGGTTCAACAGGTTCTGCTCACGTCTCTGATCTCACATACACAACAATCAGTCAAAACACAAGCACTGAAGCCAAGCGACATTTACATGCATGCTTTTATCCTCAGAAACTTACAGTGCATTAAAGATACACTTTTGACCAGATCATGCATTCTACTCTTTGAGCTAGAAATAGTGTAGTGTATTGACTTTTTATTGATATAATTATGCTAATGACATTAGATCTGCAAGAAGTTTGCATAAAACAAAAGTGGTGAAAATAAGTCGAGGTTCTGCGTTATTATTGAGTTGAATTAGTCCCAGGTGTGGCTTGTACACAGTTAGTATAAAGTGCAACAATGCAACCATCATATTTAAGGTTATATAACATACATACATACAAAAAATGTATTATGTTAAGCATTGTAAAAGACAATTATCTCTCAATTCCAGACATTTATATGAACTAAATATATAATAAGTGCACAAGACATGACAGTTACAATGCATGTTTCAAACATCCTATTGTATAAGTGTGACTCCGTATGCAGGGTATTGAAATGGCTCTTGAATGTGCGCTCGCTGTTCACTTCTGATTTGGCTTTCGTGTGTATAGGAGCACATCTTACAAGCTCAGATGTTTGTCAGTGAGCTCAGATAATCCTCAGATTCATGTCAGTCATCTCTCCTTGACTCCTGCAGCTGGGGTTGCCAAGTCCACGTTTGTTCTGCGGAATTGGGCTACTTTTAAACTGCTAATTAAAGGTTCAAAATATTTCATAAATTACATTTGACCGAAATACATGTTTTCAAACATTGTGCATTCTATTTATGATAAAACTGCGCTTAAAGTTTTGTGAAGGAAGGCCACTGGTAGGATGCCTTTGAGATGTGTTTATGATCAATGTACATAACGGTGACTGTAAAATATGTATTTTAGGTATGCAAATGACATATTTTGAGTTTTGATATTCGGGTCGTTGCTCTACTTTGTGTTGTTTTTGACTGGCGTGGGCTAGTTTTGTTAGGAAGACCTGGCAACCCTGGCTGTATCGAGCAGAGAAGACACTTTCAGTCCAGTGTCGCGCATCTTTCCCAACTGGACTAAATCGTTTGTATTTCTATAAAGAGCAAAACAACAGTGAAGCGGGAAAGTAATCGGTGTATGAACCAAACACCAGCGGCTGCCGCAACAAGCACTTGCATATTATTATTACTCTTTTGTTGTTTTTGATTGCTTTTAAAGGCCAATACTTCTTCTTTTTTCTTTACGCGTACTTTAGCGTATGCGCACAGTCGTACGCGCAGCCTTACAAAGTATACTTCATTTGACTCGTACACGTACAGAGTGAATTGCAATACCTCTCCTGGCCTAGCGGGGGGCCGTAGGGGAGCAGTTATGAAGATTACAGTGAGACGAAGGACTCATAGAAGTCAGTGGAAAAGCTAGCCATGACCAAGTATTGCGTACGCTACCGTTTGGGAAGCCAGACAGCGTCTACGCTTATTCTGGAGGTGTGTGAAGCCATACGTTTATGCAGTATTTCTTCAGCTACCTTGTGAATCGATACCCCCCCCCAGCAGCGTTTCCACCTTGTGGATAAACTAATTACTGCAAGAGAGTTTAATGTGCATATGCGACCTGTCTAATCCGGGGGTGCGCGTACAGTACGTGCGTACTATTCTGATGACGAAATTCACATCACGCGTACTGTATGCTGTCCCTCGCGTACGCGTATTTTATGTCGCTTTGGATAAAAGCTTCTGCAAAATGACTAAATGGAAATGTAAGACTAGTGTGTTTATGCAAATCCATCGTTCTTGTTAAGCACCAAATCGCACTATTTGCGCATCCGCTGAAATACGCGACTCGCGTTTCGTCTGCGTTTGATGACGTAGCAGTGTTTAGTTCTGAACTGAAGAGATGTGGGATTTGATCCAATCTGTCGGTTTCATCACGAAATACAAACAATAAATGTGGTTTTGTGGCTCTTTAGTGTGGCCTGACAGTCCGCTGTAGCCTCGCGTGAATCGATCATTTATTTGTGACCTGTGCTGGCTAAATGAGTCACAATGAGCACATTTCAAAATTATGATTTATTAATTATTTGTTGGAATCAGACATAAAATGACTGAGCTACACCTGTTTGAAGACGAGACGGCAGCAAAGTCAATTCTGAGAAATATCAAGTTTCTGAAGGTTCCAAAGAAAAATCAGTTAAAATATTATCTTCCTCAATTCGTCTCTTAACAATCATTACTATGTTAATAATCACAATATAGATATTTTTATTGTATCTGTGTTATAAATAAGAACAGATGCAAAAAAAGAACAAATGCACTCATCTAAACAAAAGCAAAGTAAGAAAAACTAATAATCAAAATGTAAAAATCATTTTAGAGTATTCATTACAAATAAATGGATTATTAAAAGCAGGTCAATTAGAGCGGTGGGTGATTCTCTCTTCTCTTTTATGGTTAGATTAGCATTATGAGACAGACGGCCTTATATATTCAGACCTACTGGACAATCGTTACAATCCCTATATACAAATAAAGATTCGGTTTTCATTTCTATGTGGAGCTAGACACATTTCATTTCTATGTGAACACACACACACCACACACCCTCTCTCCTCTCACACACACACCACACACACACACACACACACACACACACACACACACACACACAGACACACATTGAATCACTGCAGCCTGAGTAACACAATAAAACAGATGCATGCCAGATTCAGTGAACCATGCTTTATTTTGAATATTTCTTCAGCATGAATCAGCATGTGTAACACTGATGATTATGGGGTTTCATATCTCAAATAGGCAGCTCTTAACTCATTTCATAACATACATAGTAGTCTGGGGTCAGTCTGTGTTTGAGTCACTGGATGCATCACATATGGAGCACAGGCCGCAGTCAGACTCAGAGGGAGTCAGTGAGTGTTTGCTGAGTTCTGTGAGCCACTCCCTCTCACAGCTGTGACACACACTCACCACACACACACACACACACACATCACACTCACATATACACACACGCGCACGCACGCACGCACATGCACACACACACACACACACACACACGCACGCACGCACACCACACACACACTTACACGCACGCACGCACGCGCAAGCACACACACTCACACACACACTCACATACACACTCACATATACACACACGCGCACGCACGCACGCACATGCACACACACACACTTACACGCACGCACGCGCAAGCACACACACTCACATACACACATATACACACACGCACGCACACACACACTTACACGCGCGAGCACACACACATACACACTTACACGCACGCACGCACGCACGCGCGAGAACACACTCACATACACACTCACATACACACATATACACACACACGCACGCACACACACACTTACACGCGCGAGCACACACATACACACTTACACGCACGCGCGAGCACACACACTCACATACACACTCACATACACACACACGCAACGCACACACACACTTACACGCACGCGCGAGCACACACACACACACACACACACACACACAGAAACCCTCCACACAGATCCACTATGATCCACTGACCTCCTCCATTGGACTCTCAAGCGCTGATATCATTAGAGACGGCCGGATTCTTATTGAAGCTTTTTATGCGATGGAATAAAAAAAAGGCAACTTTTATCTCAAAAGTTTTGCTTTTTTTCTCAATTCTGAAAAAAGTTATCATGATATATAAAACTCAGCATTGCAAAATATGAAAACGCAAGATATAAATACAGAATTCCACGTTTTTTTTCAGAAAGAATGCAGAATTTACATCTCGCAATTCAGTTTTTTTACAGAATCACAAGATATAATCTCACAATTGCGTGGAAAAGTATGAATTTAGATAAAAAAAGGCCCAATTACCCTTTTCTTTACTTTTTATTTGATGGACGACGGAAAAACTAAATCGAGATGTAAACTCGAGAACTTTGAGAATAAAAAAAGGTTATTGTGATAAAAAAAAAAGTCTAATTTTCTATGGTGGAAACAAAACAGTCAAAATTGCGAGATGTGAACTCAGAAATTTGATTTTAAAAAGCAAAAATTGTGAGAAAAAAGTCCGAATGAATGGCAAAATGTAAATTAAAGAAAGTCAAAAGTCGAAGATAAAAATGTTTTTTATGTTGTTTTTTATTCCATCGTGAGAGTATAAATGCAGCTAAACTCAGAAAATTGAGACGTTACACTTGGAAATGTGATTTTAAAAAGTCAGATTTGTGAGATATAAACTCATTTGTAAGATGAAAGTCTTGGTGCGATATGAACAATTTTAATATCTCACAATTCTGACTTTTTTCTTTTCAAAATTGCAAGTTGTATCTCGCAATTCTGAGTTATGTCTTATGATTATGACTTATTATCTCAGAACTGCGGGATAAAACCCTCAGAATTGTGAGATAATGTAGTTTTTTATCCTGTGCTTCTGTAGATTTCAGCACGCTGCTCTCAGATCAGATGCAGTGTTTGAGCTGCAGAAGTGTGTGTGTGTGTGTGTGTGTGGGGGGGGGGGGGGGGGTGTTTCTCGCTGCTGCAGGAGCTGCAGTCAAAACAATCTCTCCAGCAGCAATTAGAGCGAGTTCTGCTGGTGTGTGTCTCAGGATTAGACAGATGAAGCAGACGAGCCCGCAGGCCAGAGCGGTCCACCTCATCCAGTGTGTGTGTGTGTGCGAGCGAGCGTGCGTGCGCGCGCGCGTGTGTGTGTGTGTGTGTGTGTGTGCGAGCGAGCGTGCGTGCGCGTGCGTGCGTGCGTGTGTGTGTGTGTGCGAGCGAGCGTGTGTGCGTGCGTGCGTGCGAGCGAGCGAGCGTGTGTGTGTGTGTGTGTGCGAGCGAGCGCGTGCGTGTGCGTGTGTGTGTGTGTGTGTGTGTGTGTGTGTGTGTGTGTGTGTGAGAGAGAAAGTGAGTGATTGAGTGAGCGTCCGTGCGTGCGTGCGTGCGTGCGTGCGTGTGTGTGTGTGTGTGAGAGAGCGTGCGTGCGTGCGTGTGCGTGCGTGCGCGCGCGTGTGTGTGCGAGCGAGCGTGCGTGCGTGTGCGTGCGTGCGCGCGCGCGTGTGTGTGTGTGTGTGTGTGTGTGTGTGTGTGTGTGTGAGAGAGAAAGTGAGTGATTGAGTGAGCGTCCGTGCGTGCGTGCCTGTGTGTGTGTATGTTACACAACAGCAGCAGAAATGTGTTAAATGCATCAGTAAGTTTCAGGATCAATCATTTCAAACATTTAATTTAGCCAGTAATGTATTGCTCTAGAGACAGCCGAGCCTGTTTCCCAGCTAGTTAACAAATGAAACGTTTTGTTTTCTTTCCTGTCCTCCCCCGTCTCTCCCTCCTCCTCTCTCTCTCTTGGCCGTCGTCCAGAGCTCCTCAAACAATCGCCTGAGCGGCTGCAGCCAAGCCCTGATGGACATAAACAAGACTGGAGCCGTTCTCCTGCAGATCCTGACACCTGGACTCCCGCGTGTGTGTGATGACTGCATACAGCCTCTTCATCATCAGGATCGAGTCGCTCCAAACTACAGCTGCTCCACTGTGACAGAAATCAGAAGCACAGTGTGTACACAGTTATGATTCACTTCACAGTTGACTATCATAGCATTGTTCAACTTTTACAAAAACATGCCTTTGCAGCAGTGGATGTCCCTTGGACTTTGAAATTAAATTCCAACTGAATAACGATAAATAATTCGATAATAATAATAATAAGTAATAATAATAGTACATATAGGAATACATTAACACATAATAAACATAATACATTAATAAATAATATTAAATTATATCAAAATAAATCTATTTATTGTAAATAACGTTACAAGAAAATACACAATTTTCAGTTTTTCTATTTAAAACAAATTTCATGTTTAATTCAGTGTGTTGAATGAATGCTGTTTCTTATTTGTGAAATTTACTAGCAAGTATCTGAGAGCAAACCTGAAAACCATGAAATATTTATTCAGTATATAAAAATAATAAGTTAGAAAAAAAAACAGATATGTTGTAGTGCGCTGCCACAACCTGAAAACTACTAAATATTCATTAAAAATAGAAAAAAATTAATAAAAACAATTCATGTTGAAATGTTGTAGTGCGCTGCCACAACCTGAAAACTACTAAATATTCATTAAAAATAGAAAAATAATTAATAAAAACAATTAATGTTGAATATGTTGTAGTGCGCTGCCACAACCTGAAAACTACTAAATATTCATTAAAAATAGAAAAATAATTAATAAAAACAATTAATGTTGAATATGTTGTAGTGCGCTGCCACAACCTGAAAACTACTAAATATTCATTAAAAAAAAAATAATTAATAAAAACAATTCATGTTGAAATGTTGTAGTGCGCTGCCACAACCTGAAAACTACTAAATATTCATTAAAATAGAAAAATAATTAATAAAAACAATTAATGTTGAATATGTTGTAGTGCATTGCCACGACCTGAAAATTACAAAACGTTTATTAAAAATAGAAAAATTATTAAGGTCAAATATGTTGCATTGGCACAACCTGAAAATGACTAAATATTTATTAAAATAGATAAATAATTAATACAAATTATTAATGTCGATATATGTTTGTAAGGCATTGCCATAACCTGAAATTGACTACATTTATATTAAATATATGTAAATAATAAGTTAAAAACCAATTAAGATAAAATAATGTTGTAGTGCACTGGCCACAATCTGAAAACTATAAATATTTATATAAAAATAATAATAAATAAAACCTTACTGAAAACTCCTAAACATACATATACAAACCTTTTGGCAATCTACATTCATAATAATAATAATACTTTATGTTATATAGCGCCTTTAAAGTAGCATCTCGAAGTACTTTACTTATACAACAAAAACAAATACAAAGGCGGTATAATAAAACACAAAGTAATCACATAAATGATGATCTTACAGATTGCAGATGTCTAAAGCTTTGCTGCAAAACCTGTGTTTATGTCAGAAGGTGTGTCCGGTGCAGTGATAGCTAACACAACAGCACAATCAGATCTTTTATTATCCGCATTATTCCGTGGTAATGCCAGCAGGTTTATAATGAATCTGTAACTGGAGCCGATGAGAGTTGAAGAGTTCAGCTTGAGCTACACATCAGGCCTTCTCATTGGCTGTGCAGTTGCCATGGTGATTGTGTGATTGACAGTTGCTACGGCTCTCGACTCGCTATTGGGCGCTTCTCTGGTTTATTTGCTGTTTATGCACATGCTTTATTCGTACTGTAATCCAATCAAAATAAGAAGCAAAACATGATTTATATGCAGGATTACACATCTTCTTGTTTTGTTTGAGAAACCTGAAAAGTCAGTGCTGACTGTAGTGAGTTTGGAAACCTGTTTGGAAACAATATCTGCTGCATAGAAGTGCTCAGCTCTGAATGTATTTGTAGTCCTTCTATGTGCATCACAGCATCTTCTCTGTGATATAAAGCTCACTGTGAAGGTGTGGCGCTGATAGAGTGATCAAGCGGCAGAAGCTCTTTCATGTCATGTCTCAGAACAGCAGATGTGGTCGTGTTGAACCCGTGGTCTCTCCGCACGCGGCTGCTGAGGTCGTCTGCTGCGAACGCTGGTGGTTTTCCACCGAACTACTCATCAGGGTTTAGATCAAAGTCTGAAAAGACTTGATTCAGTGAACAAACTTACTCAGAAACACTCGAGAAACCACAGGGTTCAACAGAACTCCAGATGACCTTTGTATACTCAGTTAATGGATCCCTATAGGGCTGAATTTAATTTTAATTTGGCATTTGTATTATCTTGCATTGGTAATACGGGCGTTCAAGTTGCCAGATTATAAAAAACTCCCCAAATCAGAACTTTCTCTTAAAATGATAAATTTTTGCCAGTCGTTTACTTAATCTGCCCAACCTGGCAACCTCTGCATTATGGAATAGTACATATATTTCAATACATAATGACTAACGACATGCTTTAAAATACAATAGTTGGCTTTTTCCAGCATAGTGTAGTTGATTATTAATGGGAAAATGGAAATTAAATTGGTAAGTTATTAAACAAATGCATGTCAAATCCTATTTTTAGCCTTTTTAATGTTATACGTGAATTATTTCTGCGTTATGCTGATGATATAAAGATAAGAATTAGCTGTATGTTATTATAATGATCTAATTTGGCCTGATATGTATCTGAGTGTTTTGCTGTAGTGGCCCGTGCGTCATCAGAGATCATGGTTTGAGAGATAAAGTCACATTATTGGACGGTTGTTGAATTTCATAACCAAATCATGTCACTCTTATTGATTATGTGAATGCAAACGACTACACAAGCTCAGTTCACGTGTCATTGCATTCATTCTGCCACCAGGGGCACTATAGCAGATATTAATGCAAACCGTGTTCGACGTGAAGTTTCTTTTACAGTCAATTGGTGAAATGGTTTCATAGTTATTTGGAGGTTTATATGTGACTATAATATCTCATTGCATGTGTTTTTTCACCGTCGACGCGTCCAAAAGTGCATTTACTGTCATGCATTTGGTTGTTTTGTGCTCTCTGCACAGGTTTTGCCACTTTTTAGCATAACCAGTGAAGCTATTCCATCTAAAACAACAAGACATTGCAGGATGTTTCTGGTTTGCAGTGCTAAATAGACTAATGTTGACTATCGGTGCTGTTATTTTGGCTACAGTTACAGTCTGAATAAACACCTTCTTCTCCTTTGTCTCAATGCACTTTACACATCAAATGAAGGATTTTTTAACACACTGAGGCCAAAGCACACTTTATTATCTTAGATTGAGTCATATTTTTCTCTGTCTTGTTTGAGAGGAGAGCTGGTAGCAAGCGCTGCAAACGCTTATCTAAAACTAGAGATAAGACTCGCTGTAAATAATCGTAGAAAGCCAGATGTAAGACTATTGTTTTGGCAACCGCTGACTGTCATAATTTCAAGCTTTGACCGGATTAACAGACCTGCGATACGCTCGTCCGTGATGTCGCTGGTTCAAACAATAACTCACTTGATCTGTCCTCCGGAGCGCTGGCATCTTCCCGAGGCCCGAGCGAGTCGGATGGCCGAGATCACAAAAAGAGGATATCTTCTGACCACTTCATTGTCATGGCATCATGGAGAAGTTAAAAGGCCAAATACTAATGCTGTTTACACTGTGTGTGTGTGTGGTGTGTGTGTCTTGTGTGTCTGTGTGTGTGTGTGGGTTGTGTGTCTGTGTGTGTCTGTGTCTGTGTGTGTGTGGTGTGGTGTGGGTGTGTGTCTGTGTCTGTGTGTTGTGTGTGTGTGTGTGTGTGTGTGTGTGTGGTGTGTGTTGTGTGTCTGTGTGTGTGTGGTGGTGTGTGTTGTGGTGAGAGTGTGTGTGTGTGTGTGTGTGGTGTGTGTGTGTGTGTGTGTGTGTGTGTGTTGGAGTGTGTGTGTGTGTGAGAGTGTGTGTGTGTGTGTGTGTGTGTGTGTGTGTGTGTGTTTGTGTGTGTGTGTGTGAGTGTGTGTGTGTGTGTGTGTGTGTGTGTGTGTATTTGTAGCAATAGCCAAATGTATGGGTCAAAATTATAGATTTTTCAGGATATCAAGTGAAGATTATGTTCCATGAAGATATTTGTACACTTTCTCTACGTAAATATATCAAAACTAAAATTGTTGATTATTAATATTCCTTGCTAAGAACTTCATTTGAACAACTTTAAAGATGATTTTCTCAATATTTAGATTTGTTTGCACCCTCAGATTCCAGATTTTCAAATATTGTCCGATCATAACAAACCATACTTAATGGAAAGATTGATGTATAAATCTCAATTTAAAAAAAAATACCCTTATGACTGGTTCTGTCAGGACCCTATCGTCAATATAACGTACAATTAGCACACATTTTAGGTTGGGGGTTAGGGTTCTGTTCTGGGCAAACACTCCCGGCCCATCCACGCAGACAAGCAAGATAGAAACAGGAGAGCAGAATACCCCCCTCAAGGGTAACAGAACAGAACCAGCATCAATGATAATGCAGATACCATTAATGCTCTGCGTGTTTATTTAAACAACACGATTCAGTGGTCAGACTCAATGATATAATCACTGCCAGGTCCTGACTGGACGAGAGGGAGCTGGGATGATTAGTTCCTGAGTGAAGCGATAGCTGCTGAATAATGACTGAAGGGACTTATGAAGGGAATTATGATTGGTGTCGTGATCTTATAGGTAGACGTGGATCGGCTGATACGAGCTGACTCACATGGCCTGCCAGAACTACTGCTATGCTCCCATTTTTATGGTCCAGGGTTATTGCTTTTGTGTCACAGAATCATAGTTTTTTTTTAGATAACGTCTATTTGAGAATTTGATTCAGCGTTTCTGGAGATGTGAGTGTAACACCCCCCCGACACGGCTCCACACCAACTCACCGAACGGGTCGCGAACCCGGACTTCCGGCGCGGGAGGCGGGCACTCTAACAAGGAACGCCAAAGGCTACAGCCCTTAGCGTCAGTCGCTAGAGCGCCTCTTTTTGAGGTCAGGGGAGTGAGGTTTACACACAGCCCTCACTGGCATACATCCGTTACACTCACCGCCCTAAACCTCACTCCCATCCGGTCACGGCACCAATGTAACCCCCCGACACGGGTCCACACCACTCACCGAACGGGTTGCAAACCCGGGATGCCGGCGCGGGAGGCGGGCGCTCTAACAAGGAACGCCAAAGGCTACAGCCCTTAGCGTCAGTCGCTAGAGCGCCCTTTTTGAGGTCAGGGGAGTGAGGTTTTACACACAGCCCTCACTGGCATACATCCGTTACACTCACCCCCCTAAACCTCACTCCCATCCGGGTCACGGCACCAATGTAACCCCCCGACACGCGCGGGAGGCGGGCGCTCTAACAAGGAACGCCAAAGGCTACAGCCCCTAGCGTCAGTCGCTAGAGCGCCTCTTTTTGAGGTCAGGGGTGAGGTTTTACCACAGCCCTCACTGGCATCACCCGTTACATGAGCTCCAGGCGCTCAGCGCTCATAACCTCTCTGAGAGCATCCTCAACGCGGCCAGATCTTCGGGAATTTACCCCTGGCTCTGATGTCTCTATAGTGCTTAAACATTGGTTTTATTTTATTTTTGTATACATTTGAATGGACAGTCTTTGGTTTATTAATCTATCATTCATTCATTCCAGAGCAAATAGTTTTGGCAGAGGGTAAATTCCCTCACGTAATATTTTTATGTAACTTTAATGTTGTATGTCAGATTGCCTTTGCACTTTTGACTGAATTGCACAGCAAGTTTTTATGATGGCTGTTGTTGTTTATTAAATAAATAATATTACTGAACAAAATTATAAACGCAACACTTTTACTTTCGCCCCCATTTTTCACGAGCTGAACTCAAAGATCTAAGACTTTTCTATGAACACAAAATGCCAATTTCTCTCAAATATTGTTCACAAATCTGTCTAAACTGTGTTAGTGAACAAGATAATCATCCACCTCACAGGTGTGGCATATCAAGATGCTGATTAGACAGCACGATTATTGCACAGGTGTGCCTTAGGCTGAACACAATAAAAGGACACTCTATAATGTGCAGTTTTATCACACAGCACAATGCCACGGATGTCGTGAGTTTTGAGGGAGCGTGTAATTGTCATGCTGACCGCAGGAATGTCCTCCAGAGCTGAATTGAATGTTCATTTGTCTACCATAAGCCTCTCCAAAGCCGTTTCAGTGCATCCACCGGATCAAACACATCCAATCTGACTCTTGTGTGAATGTGCATTTATTATTAGGACTAATTATAATACTTTTAAGTGGGTTTTATTCTCATTTCAAACAATAACTGTTTATAGAAAGTGTGTTCTCTCACTTCTCACTTTATGAACTCATAAATGGATGCATTGAAAGTAGTTCGTGTACCATCAGTGAAACCTGCCAAAGATTTCATATCTGTCTAACAATCAAATAAACAATTACTATCTGTCAATATCAGACAAAGAGCTTAAAGTAAACAATGTACTCGATGAAAATCTAACACTTCAGTCACATCATGCCTAAATGCATAAATAACAAAATCTAAATTCATGAATAATGAGAATAAAATCGAGCCTCAAACAGTTATTATCTGTCACGCTTGCACAAGCATACTCATAACAAACCTCTGCTTTCAATCTGTTTTGTGGTTTTCTGCACCGCCGTGATCGTCTCGAACGAACCTGTAGTTTCACTGCTAATGTGATTTCTCTTGCTGGAAAGAAAAAGCAACAATGTCCCCGGTGGAACAGAGCGTCAGTGTTCTCTCAGACTCGGGAACAAAGGCGTGTGACGCCGGGGGTAAACCCAGCATGAATGCACTTGGCTTGTGTCCAGAGGTTTGGGTTCATCATTAGTGTCCAGCTAACACTAAACGTCTCTCATGTGTGACTGACACAATCCACAGCCTCTGCTGACTTTCTCTTCACGGGACGGCTTTGATTTAGGTTGCTTAGACTTGTTTTGACTTTCTTTCAGCTGTGTTTTTCTTTGGAGGAGGCTAATTACTCACAAACAATCTGGTCGGATGCCTCGTGTTTGTCCAGCAGCGGTTCACGGTTCTCTCATCGCAGCGATACTCGCCCGAGGGATTGTGTAAACCGAGACATGTGTTTGTTAATAATCACACAAGGATATACGCACTTTGCAAAGCGTGATGCCAATCAATCATTTTAACTGCTACTGAGTAAATATGAGGAGACAGATGTCTTTATATCCCAGAAGAAGCATCTGCATTTGATCTCACTTCATTTACCTGCATGTAGTTATCAACTTTGTCTCAAATGTTTTTCAATCAAATTCCTAAGGAGAAATTAAAAAGTCAATGTAGAGCATATTAAAATAAAAATGATCTCAATTTGATGAAGAAAATTTTTCGTTTTGAGATCTCTCAGTTTTGGTTGCAGAGGAATTTGAGCACGGTTTGAGACATTTTAAGACTTCTTAAGAAAGTCTAGATGAGACAGATGTGTGTGTGTGTGTGTGTGTGTGTGTGTGTGGGGGGTGGGGGGGGGGGGGGGGGGGGGTCTCAGAAGAAACCTGAGAAGCAGGTCTCTGAGTCTCCGTTTAATCTCACTTTATTTCCCTGTGTGCATCCACTTTGTCTCAGATGTTTCTCTAAAAATAGTGAAAACAAACCCGTCACATCCAGTAAGAGTATATAGATGTTGAATAAAGAGGAGCCGCTCATTAAAGAAATGTTCAGATCTCTCCAAAAGACATTTGATCTCACTTTATTAACTGTGTGCATCCACTTTCTCTCAGATGTTTCTCATCAAATTCCCGAGGAGTAAATATGAAGTGTATATAATTAATAAGTGATTATTTGATCTCACTTTGAGGATCAAATATTTCATGAGTTTATTTTGAGATCTAAGTTTTGATTTGAGCACAGTTTTGAGACGTCTTCTGAAAATAAAGAGGAGACAGATGTGTTGGTGTGTGTGTGGTGTGTGTGTGTGTGTGTGTGGGGTCTCAGAAGAAACATCTGAGGAGCAGGTTTTCGAAAGTTTCTATTTGATCTCACTTCATTTTCCTGAAGTTATTAACTTTGTTTCATAACATCCCTGAGAAGAAATAACAACAGACACACACACACGAGTCGATAGCTGTCATAATAAGACCTATACATTAAAATGAAGATCATTTCATCTTCTCAGTTTGATGAGAAATGATTAGAGACGTTGGGATCTCATCTGAGACTCCCGAGCAGACACACGTGATTTTACTCTGGAGAGACGCAGGTAAGTTCAGGCTCAGTTTGATCTCACTGCTGTCTCAGAGAATGATATTAAAGATGTGAGATGTGGAACAGACCTCATGTGTGATTTCTCCTTCTTATGGGAAGAGTTTATCTCAGTTAGTTCCAGGAGCAGTGATTGTGGTCTCCGTGTTTGAAGCAGAAGACGTCTCTGAATTGGTTTCGTTGTGTTCGAGAGGCGGGTCGTGACCTTGCGCTGAACTGGGGTTTTACGATCTACACCGTCATGGTCGTTCACCCCAAACCAAACTGGGTTGGCAGAGTGGCGTAAAGTGGTTAAGAGCGCAAGACGAACTACACGGATCCGCTCTTGAACTCTCGAACCCGGAGAAACACACTAAACGTTCATTAAATGCCGTTTATTGACTTCTCATTGTCTAAAGTGTCTGGTTGTTTAGACACATACATAAAGGGTCAAAGGTCATCTAGCGGTACAGGTATCAGATTAGTATAGACAGCAGGATAAATATAATACAATATTAAAACTTTCTCATTTTCATTTAACTTAGGCCTGGTTTCACAGACAGGGCTTAGATTAAGCCAGGATTAGGACATAGTTCAATTAGGGCATTTTTAATAAACATGCTTATAAAAAAACATAACTGGGGTGCATCTTGAGATAAAACTAAGCACTGATGTGTTTTAAGATCACGTTTCTTTCAGTTGAAACAGCTCAGACTCAGATTTTAGTCCAGGACTAGGCTTAAGTCTTGTCTGTGAAACCGAGGGAATACAAAGTAATAAAACTATTGACTTATAATGACTACGAAAAGTTACTAAATATCATTTTAAAATATCTGAAACCTTAAGAAATCAAAATACAAACAAAAGTAGGAAAGTAACTAATTCAAAACATTGCTGAAATATACAACGGTGGTCAGCAGCTGTTTTTGAGATGCATGCACACAAAGGTCAAAGGTCATCGAGGGGTGCAGGGGTCAGATTAATATAGACAGACAGGAATGTCTAACTTGATGTACTTAAATAACTAAAACCGAAATAAAAATTAAATGAAAACTATAGACATATAGTGATTGAGAAAACATATATAAAAATGAGAAAAACAAACTCAAATCGAAATGAAAACAGAATATAACAATAAAAACTCATTGAAAAATATAACAGCAGTTAGCAGCTGACAGCTTAAACACATGCTCAGAGAGGTCAAAGGTCATCTAGGGGTGCAGGGGTCAGACTAATATAGACAGACAGGAATGTCACAGAGCAGGATAAATAAAAAAATTAATAAAATGATGTATTATTATATTCATATATATTTATTAATTAATGACTTTCATTTAGCGTGTGTGTGTGTGTGTGTGTGTGTGTTGTGTGTATGTGCGTGTAGTGGTGTGTATGTGCACTAGTGTGTGTAGGTATGTGTGTGCATGTTGTGTGTGTGTGTGTGTGTCTGTAGGTGAAGGTGTAGGTGTATGTGTAAGTGTAGTGTATGTGTGCCTGCGTGTGTGTGTTGTGTGTGTGTGTGTGTGTGTGTGTGTGTGTGTGTGTGTGTGTGTGTTTGTGTGTGTCTGTAGGTGTAGGTGTATGTGTAAGTGTAGTGTTTGTGTACGTGCATAGGTGTGTGCGTGTGTGCGTGCGTGCATGTGTGTAATGTGTGTGTGTGCGTGTGTGTGTGTGTGGTGTGTGTGTGTGTGTGTGCACTAGTGTGTGTGTGTGCGTGCGTGCGTGCGTGCGTGTTTGTGTGTGTTTAAAAATAAATAAACCGTTTTTATTTATTAGCATGCACTCATCAGTGATGCCAGAATGTATTTGGACACTTAAGTCACACTTAAACATGTATGAATGTCTTTTCTCGGTCGTTTGGGTCACTGAATGTGATGATCAGATAGAGACTATAGCATGTCATAATCATAACCTTACGCTGTTCCTGCTGTAAGGAAGATTGTTGATTCTGTGCAACACAAAGGTAACAAGAGCGAATCTAAAACACCAGAATTAAGGCCAGATAGACTCCCTGAACCCACAGTTATAAACGAAGTAATAAATGAAAACCGAAAAAACTCAGAGGTGGCAGCTGTGTGTCTCTCTCAGCACGAATCCTTTCTGGAGTCCAGCCCGAAGCTCAAGAGCCAGAGATAGAACACGCTCGAAAAACAATCACGGGCTGAACGGTGAAACGCTGAGTTCCCGCGGAGAGCCAAGAGCAACATCTCAAGCACGGAGAGACGGAGAGAGAGACAGCCAGGGGCTGTTTGTACAGCTAGCCATCACTTGTACTAGTGCTCATAGTGTTTAGTGTTCCAACAAACCTCTGACACTGAGTATTAGTGTATCAGTTGTCAGATTCAAATCTACGAGCTCTCGAGTTTGCAACATTTCTACTTTATAATCTCTGTTCTCATGTGTTGTTGAGTTGTTTTTGTAGGGTGTGTTTCACACTAACAGTCCCAACCTTGATGTGCGTGATGACACACACACACACACACACACACACACACACACACACACACCCACACACACACACACACACACACACACACAGACACACACACACACACACAGACACACACACACACAACACAGACACCACACACACACACACACACACACACACACAGACACACACACACACACACACCACACACACACACACACACACACACACACACACACACACACACACACACACACACACACACACACAGACACACAGACACAGACACAGACACACACACACACACACACACACGCTCCCACGTCACCGTCTCGAGTGCACGCAAGACAGGACAGATTACCGGAGATATCTCACTGTTTAAATGATTTGACTGTAACGACATAAAAATGATGTGTGGAAAATAAACAGTTTTTTGATGCATTGAGAAGTTCAGCACTGGTTAATGATTTAATGCACTGAGCACTCACTCTCCAACAGCAGAATGCTAAATCTAAGTCCTAGTCAGATTAGAATGATATCTTAGTTTAACAGCGATATATAGAGTTTGTGATTGCATTTTGTAAAGACGTGCGGTCTACCAATAACATTAGAGCGACAGCAGTAGGGACGCCCACAAGCGTCTTCACAGTACAGAGTCTAGCGACATCCATCACACGCTGGTGGTGTGAACAGGGCTTTAGACAGCATGATTATTGCACAGGTGTGCCTTAGTCTGGCCACACTAAAAGGCCACTCTAAAATGTGTATTGAGGGGGTTTCGGGGGGTCCGAAAATGATCTCCGTTTACACTGGCGTTTCAGAAACTATCTCCGTTTACACTGGCGTTTCAGAAACGATCTCCGTTTACTCTGGTGTTTCAGAAACTATCTCCATTTACACTGGCGTTTCAGAAACTATCTCCATTTACACTGGCGTTTCAGAAACGATCTCCGTTTACTCTGGTGTTTCAGAAACTATCTCCATTTACACTGGCGTTTCAGAAACGATCTCCGTTTACACTGGCGTTTCAGAAACGATCTCCTTTTACACTGGCGTTTCAGAAACGATCTCCGTTTACTCTGGCGTTTCAGAAACGATCTCCGTTTACTCTGGCGTTTCAGAAACTATCTCCATTTACACTGGCGTTTCAGAAACGATCTGCGTTTACACTGGCGTTTCAGAAACGATCTCCGTTTACACTGGCGTTTCAGAAACGATCTCCGTTTACACTGGCGTTTCAGAAACGATCTCCGTTACTCTGGCGTTTCAGAAACGATCTCCGTTTACACTGGCGTTTCAGAAACGATCTCCGTTTACACTGGCGTTTCAGAAACGATCTCCGTTTACTCTGGCGTTTCAGAAACGATCTCCATTTACACTGGCGTTTCAGAAACTATCTCCATTTACACTGGCGTTTCAGAAACGATCTCCGTTTACACTGGCGTTTCAGAAACTATCTCCATTTTACACTGGCGTTTCAGAACTATCTCCATTTACACTGGCGTTTCAGAAACTATCTCCATTTACACTGGCATTTCAGAAACTATCTCCATTTACACTGGCGTTTCAGAAACACGATCGGCGTTTACTCTGGCGTTCAGAAACTATCTCCATTTACCACTGGCTTTTCAGAACTATCTCCATTTACACTGGCATTTCAGAAACGATCTCCGTTACACTGGCGTTTCAGAAACTATCTCCATTTACAACTGGCGTTTCAGAAACTATCTCCATTTACACTGGCGTTTCAGAAACTATCTCCATTTACACTGGCATTTCAGAAACTATCTCCATTTACACTGGCGTTTCAGAAACGATCGGCGTTTACACTGGCGTTTCAGAAACGATCGGCGTTTACACTGGCGTTTCAGAAACGATCGGCGTTTACTCTGGCGTTTCAGAAACGATCGGCGTTTACACTGGCGTTTCAGAAACGATCTCCGTTTACTCTGGCGTTTCAGAAACTATCTCCATTTACACTGGCGTTTCAGAAACTATCTCCATTTACACTGGCGTTTCAGAAACTATCTCCATTTACACTGGCGTTTCAGAAACTATCTCCATTTACACTGGCATTTCAGAAACTATCTCCATTTACACTGGCGTTTCAGAAACGATCGGCGTTTACACTGGCGTTTCAGAAACGATCGGCGTTTACACTGGCGTTTCAGAAACGATCTCCGTTTACTCTGGCGTTTCAGAAACGATCGGCGTTTACACTGGCGTTTCAGAAACGATCTCCGTTTACTCTGGCGTTTCAGAAACTATCTCCGTTTACTCTGGCGTTTCAGAAACGATCTCCGTTTACACTGGCGTTCAGAAACTATCTCCGTTTACACTGGCGTTTCAGAAACGATCTCCGTTTACTCTGGCGTTTCAGAAACTATCTCCATTTACACTGGCGTTTCAGAAACTATCTCCG
The DNA here is from genome assembly GCA_003573665.1 of Oxygymnocypris stewartii. Classification (NCBI taxonomy): domain Eukaryota; kingdom Metazoa; phylum Chordata; class Actinopteri; order Cypriniformes; family Cyprinidae; genus Oxygymnocypris; species Oxygymnocypris stewartii. The sequence continues at coordinate 70,519 of QVTF01015645.1, forward strand.
TTTACACTAGCGTTTCAGAAACGATCTCCGTTTACACTAGCGTTTCAGAAACGATCTCCGTTTACACTGGCGTTTCAGAAACTATCTCCATTTACACTGGCGTTTCAGAAACGATCGGCGTTTACACTGGCGTTTCAGAAACGATCGGCGTTTACACTGGCGTTTCAGAAACGATCTCCGTTTACTCTGGCGTTTCAGAAACTATCTCCGTTTACACTGGCGTTTCAGAAACGATCTCCGTTTACTCTGGCGTTTCAGAAACTATCTCCATTTACACTGGCGTTTCAGAAACTATCTCCGTTTACACTAGCGTTTCAGAAACGATCTCCGTTTACACTAGCGTTTCAGAAACGATCTCCGTTTACACTGGCGTTTCAGAAACTATCTCCATTTACACTGGCGTTTCAGAAACGATCGGCGTTTACACTGGCGTTTCAGAAACGATCGGCGTTTACACTGGCGTTTCAGAAACGATCGGCGTTTACACTGGCGTTTCAGAAACTATCTCCATTTACACTGGCGTTTCAGAAACGATCTCCATTTACACTGGCGTTTCAGAAACGATCGGCGTTTACACTGGCGTTTCAGAAACGATCGGCGTTTACACTGGCGTTTCAGAAACGATCTCCGTTTACTCTGGCGTTTCAGAAACTATCTCCATTTACACTGGCGTTTCAGAAACTATCTCCATTTACACTGGCGTTTCAGAAACGATCGGCGTTTACACTGGCGTTTCAGAAACTATCTCCATTTACACTGGCGTTTCAGAAACGATCTCCGTTTACTCTGGCGTTTCAGAAACTATCTCCGTTTACACTGGCGTTTCAGAAACGATCGGCGTTTACACTGGCGTTTCAGAAACTATCTCCATTTACACTGGCGTTTCAGAAACGATCTCCGTTTACTCTGGCGTTTCAGAAACTATCTCCATTTACACTGGCGTTTCAGAAACGATCTCCGTTTACTCTGGCGTTTCAGAAACGATCTCCGTTTACACTGGCATTTCAGAAACGATCTCCGTTTACTCTGGCGTTTCAGAAACGATCTCCGTTTACACTGGCGTTTCAGAAACGATCTCCGTTTACACTGGCGTTTCAGAAACGATCTCCGTTTACACTGGCGTTTCAGAAACGATCTCCGTTTACTCTGGCGTTTCAGAAACTATCTCCGTTTACACTGGCGTTTCAGAAACGATCTCCGTTTACTCTGGCGTTTCAGAAACGATCGGCGTTTACACTGGCGTTTCAGAAACGATCTCCGTTTACTCTGGCGTTTCAGAAACGATCGGCGTTTACACTGACGTTTCAGAAACGATCTCCGTTTACTCTGGCGTTTCAGAAACTATCGGCGTTTACTCTGGCGTTTCAGAAACGATCTCCGTTTACACTGGCGTTTCAGAAACGATCTCCGTTTACTCTGGCGTTTCAGAAACGATCTCCGTTTACACTGGCGTTTCAGAAACGATCTCCGTTTACACTGGCGTTTCAGAAACGATCTCCATTTACACTAGCGTTTCAGAAACGATCGGCGTTTACACTGGCGTTTCAGAAACGATCTTCGTTTACACTGGCGTTTCAGAAACGATCTCCATTTACACTGGCGTTTCAGAAACGATCTCCATTTACACTGGCGTTTCAGAAACTATCTCCGTTTACTCTGGCGTTTCAGAAACGATCGGCGTTTACACTGACGTTTCAGAAACGATCTCCGTTTACACTGGCGTTTCAGAAACGATCGGCGTTTACTCTGGCGTTTCAGAAACGATCTCCGTTTACACTGGCGTTTCAGAAACGATCTCCGTTTACTCTGGCGTTTCAGAAACGATCTCCGTTTACACTGGCGTTTCAGAAACGATCTCCGTTTACACTGGCGTTTCAGAAACGATCTCCATTTACACTAGCGTTTCAGAAACGATCGGCGTTTACACTGACGTTTCAGAAACGATCTCCGTTTACACTGGCGTTTCAGAAACGATCGGCGTTTACTCTGGCGTTTCAGAAACGATCTCCGTTTACACTGGCGTTTCAGAAACGATCTCCGTTTACTCTGGCGTTTCAGAAACGATCTCCGTTTACACTGGCGTTTCAGAAACGATCTCCGTTTACACTGGCGTTTCAGAAACGATCTCCATTTACACTAGCGTTTCAGAAACGATCGGCGTTTACACTGGCGTTTCAGAAACGATCTCCGTTTACACTGGCGTTTCAGAAACGATCTCCATTTACACTGGCGTTTCAGAAACGATCTCCATTTACACTGGCGTTTCAGAAACTATCTCCGTTTACTCTGGCGTTTCAGAAACTATCTCCATTTACACTGGCGTTTCAGAAACGATCTCCATTTACACTGGCGTTTCAGAAACGATCTCCGTTTACTCTGGCGTTTCAGAAACGATCTCCGTTTACACTGGCGTTTCAGAAACGATCTCCGTTTACTCTGGCGTTTCAGAAACGATCTCCATTTACACTGGCGTTTCAGAAACGATCTCCGTTTACACTGGCGTTTCAGAAACTATCTCCATTTACACTGGCGTTTCAGAAACTATCTCCATTTACACTGGCGTTTCAGAAACTATCTCCATTTACACTGGCGTTTCAGAAACTATCTCCATTTACACTGGCGTTTCAGAAACTATCTCCATTTACACTGGCGTTTCAGAAACTATCTCCATTTACACTGGCGTTTCAGAAACTATCTCCATTTACACTGGCGTTTCAGAAACTATCTCCATTTACACTGGCGTTTCAGAAACTATCTCCATTTACACTGGCGTTTCAGAAACTATCTCCATTTACACTGGCGTTTCAGAAACGATCTCCGTTTACTCTGGCGTTTCAGAAACTATCTCCGTTTACACTGGCGTTTCAGAAACGATCTCCGTTTACTCTGGCGTTTCAGAAACTATCTCCATTTACACTGGCGTTTCAGAAACGATCGGCGTTTACACTGGCGTTTCAGAAACGATCGGCGTTTACACTGGCGTTTCAGAAACTATCTCCATTTACACTGGCGTTTCAGAAACGATCTCCGTTTACACTGGCGTTTCAGAAACGATCTCCGTTTACTCTGGCGTTTCAGAAACGATCTCCGTTTACTCTGGCGTTTCAGAAACTATCTCCATTTACACTGGCGTTTCAGAAACGATCGGCGTTTACACTGGCGTTTCAGAAACTATCTCCATTTACACTGGCGTTTCAGAAACTATCTCCATTTACACTGGCGTTTCAGAAACGATCTCCGTTTACACTGGCGTTTCAGAAACGATCTCCGTTTACTCTGGCGTTTCAGAAACGATCTCCGTTTACTCTGGCGTTTCAGAAACTATCTCCATTTACACTGGCGTTTCAGAAACGATCGGCGTTTACACTGGCGTTTCAGAAACTATCTCCATTTACACTGGCGTTTCAGAAACTATCTCCATTTACACTGGCGTTTCAGAAACGATCTCCGTTTACTCTGGCGTTTCAGAAACGATCTCCGTTTACTCTGGCGTTTCAGAAACTATCTCCATTTACACTGGCGTTTCAGAAACGATCAGCGTTTACACTGGCGTTTCAGAAACGATCGGCGTTTACACTGGCGTTTCAGAAACGATCGGCGTTTACACTGGCGTTTCAGAAACTATCTCCATTTACACTGGCGTTTCAGAAACGATCTCCGTTTACTCTGGCGTTTCAGAAACTATCTCCATTTACACTGGCGTTTCAGAAACGATCTCCGTTTACTCTGGCATTTCAGAAACGATCTCCGTTTACACTGGCGTTTCAGAAACGATCTCCGTTTACACTAGCGTTTCAGAAACGATCTCCGTTTACACTGGCGTTTCAGAAACGATCTCCGTTTACTCTGGCGTTTCAGAAACGATCTCCGTTTACTCTGGCGTTTCAGAAACGATCTCCGTTTACTCTGGCGTTTCAGAAACGATCGGCGTTTACACTGGCGTTTCAGAAACGATCTCCGTTTACTCTGGCGTTTCAGAAACGATCGGCGTTTACACTGGCGTTTCAGAAACGATCTCCGTTTACACTGGCGTTTCAGAAACGATCTCCGTTTACTCTGGCGTTTCAGAAACGATCTCTGTTTACACTGGCGTTTCAGAAACGATCTCCGTTTACACTGGCGTTTCAGAAACGATCTCCATTTACACTGGCGTTTCAGAAACGATCTCCATTTACACTGGCGTTTCAGAAACGATCTCCGTTTACACTGGCGTTTCAGAAACTATCTCCATTTACACTGGCGTTTCAGAAACTATCTCCATTTACACTGGCGTTTCAGAAACGATCGGCGTTTACACTGGCGTTTCAGAAACGATCGGCGTTTACTCTGGCGTTTCAGAAACGATCTCCGTTTACTCTGGCGTTTCAGAAACGATCGGCGTTTACTCTGGCGTTTCAGAAACGATCTCCGTTTACACTGGCTTTTCAGAAACGATCTCCATTTACACTGGCGTTTCAGAAACTATCTCCATTTACACTGGCGTTTCAGAAACGATCTCCATTTACACTGGCGTTTCAGAAACGATCGGCGTTTACACTGGCGTTTCAGAAACGATCTCCGTTTACACTAGCGTTTCAGAAACGATCGGCGTTTACACTGGCGTTTCAGAAACGATCTCCGTTTACACTGGCGTTTCAGAAACGATCGGCGTTTACACTGGCGTTTCAGAAACGATCTCCATTTACTCTGGCGTTTCAGAAACGATCTCCGTTTACTCTGGCGTTTCAGAAACGATCGGCGTTTACACTGGCGTTTCAGAAACGATCTCCGTTTACTCTGGCGTTTCAGAAACGATCTCCGTTTACACTGGCGTTTCAGAAACGATCTCCGTTTACACTGGCGTTTCAGAAACGATCGGCGTTTACACTGGCGTTTCAGAAACGATCGGCGTTTACACTGGCGTTTCAGAAACTATCTCCATTTACACTGGCGTTTCAGAAACTATCTCCATTTACACTGGCGTTTCAGAAACGATCTCCGTTTACACTGGCGTTTCAGAAACGATCTCCGTTTACTCTGGCGTTTCAGAAACGATCTCCGTTTACTCTGGCGTTTCAGAAACTATCTCCATTTACACTGGCGTTTCAGAAACGATCGGCGTTTACACTGGCGTTTCAGAAACTATCTCCATTTACACTGGCGTTTCAGAAACTATCTCCATTTACACTGGCGTTTCAGAAACGATCTCCGTTTACTCTGGCGTTTCAGAAACGATCTCCGTTTACTCTGGCGTTTCAGAAACTATCTCCATTTACACTGGCGTTTCAGAAACGATCAGCGTTTACACTGGCGTTTCAGAAACGATCGGCGTTTACACTGGCGTTTCAGAAACGATCGGCGTTTACACTGGCGTTTCAGAAACTATCTCCATTTACACTGGCGTTTCAGAAACGATCTCCGTTTACTCTGGCGTTTCAGAAACTATCTCCATTTACACTGGCGTTTCAGAAACGATCTCCGTTTACTCTGGCATTTCAGAAACGATCTCCGTTTACACTGGCGTTTCAGAAACGATCTCCGTTTACACTAGCGTTTCAGAAACGATCTCCGTTTACACTGGCGTTTCAGAAACGATCTCCGTTTACTCTGGCGTTTCAGAAACGATCTCCGTTTACTCTGGCGTTTCAGAAACGATCTCCGTTTACTCTGGCGTTTCAGAAACGATCGGCGTTTACACTGGCGTTTCAGAAACGATCTCCGTTTACTCTGGCGTTTCAGAAACGATCGGCGTTTACACTGGCGTTTCAGAAACGATCTCCGTTTACACTGGCGTTTCAGAAACGATCTCCGTTTACTCTGGCGTTTCAGAAACGATCTCTGTTTACACTGGCGTTTCAGAAACGATCTCCGTTTACACTGGCGTTTCAGAAACGATCTCCATTTACACTGGCGTTTCAGAAACGATCTCCATTTACACTGGCGTTTCAGAAACGATCTCCGTTTACACTGGCGTTTCAGAAACTATCTCCATTTACACTGGCGTTTCAGAAACTATCTCCATTTACACTGGCGTTTCAGAAACGATCGGCGTTTACACTGGCGTTTCAGAAACGATCGGCGTTTACTCTGGCGTTTCAGAAACGATCTCCGTTTACTCTGGCGTTTCAGAAACGATCGGCGTTTACTCTGGCGTTTCAGAAACGATCTCCGTTTACACTGGCTTTTCAGAAACGATCTCCATTTACACTGGCGTTTCAGAAACTATCTCCATTTACACTGGCGTTTCAGAAACGATCTCCATTTACACTGGCGTTTCAGAAACGATCGGCGTTTACACTGGCGTTTCAGAAACGATCTCCGTTTACACTAGCGTTTCAGAAACGATCGGCGTTTACACTGGCGTTTCAGAAACGATCTCCGTTTACACTGGCGTTTCAGAAACGATCGGCGTTTACACTGGCGTTTCAGAAACGATCTCCATTTACTCTGGCGTTTCAGAAACGATCTCCGTTTACTCTGGCGTTTCAGAAACGATCGGCGTTTACACTGGCGTTTCAGAAACGATCTCCGTTTACTCTGGCGTTTCAGAAACGATCTCCGTTTACACTGGCGTTTCAGAAACGATCTCCGTTTACACTGGCGTTTCAGAAACGATCGGCGTTTACACTGGCGTTTCAGAAACGATCGGCGTTTACACTGGCGTTTCAGAAACGATCTCCATTTACACTGGCGTTTCAGAAACGATCTCCGTTTACACTGGCGTTTCAGAAACGATCGGCGTTTACACTGGCGTTTCAGAAACGATCGGCGTTTACACTGGCGTTTCAGAAACGATCGGCGTTTACACTGGCGTTTCAGAAACGATCGGCGTTTACACTGGCGTTTCAGAAACGATCTCCGTTTACACTGGCGTTTCAGAAACGATCGGCGTTTACTCTGGCGTTTCAGAAACGATCTCCATTTACTCTGGCGTTTCAGAAACGATCTCCGTTTACTCTGGCGTTTCAGAAACGATCTCCATTTACTCTGGCGTTTCAGAAACGATCTCCGTTTACACTGGCGTTTCAGAAACGATCGGCGTTTACACTGGCGTTTCAGAAACTATCTCCGTTTACTCTGGCGTTTCAGAAACGATCTCCGTTTACTCTGGCGTTTCAGAAACGATCTCCGTTTACACTGGCGTTTCAGAAACGATCTCCATTTACACTGGCGTTTCAGAAACGATCTCCGTTTACACTGGCGTTTCAGAAACGATCTCCGTTTACACTACACAACCAAAAACGCATGTTACATGACCATTTATGCAGGTACAGCTATAGATATGTGTAGGTGGACCCTATTATTTAGATTGCGGATGCGTCTGCGTGCTTGGGGCGGTCGGATGGGGAATCTACCTATACATATCTATGGGTACAATAACGAGCATGATGTTATTATTTACACGATCGTCAAGGATACACAGAGAGAATGTGGGCAGCCACGCCATCGTTTTCAAAAGTCTCCGTTTTGGTCCGTTTACACTGAAACGCCACCCCAGAGTTTTCAAACTAAAACGAGGTCTGCAGCGTTTTTAATATTAGCCGTTTTCGACCTTGAAAATGTTGGAGTAGTGTAAACAATAGCCTGCGTATCCGTAGAAAAAGTTATAAATGCACTAGTGTAAACGGGGCCTAACATGTTGTATTTTGGTTATAAGAACGTTACAGGAACATTCCATTTGATCATTTTGCAAACATTATTTGTAACGTTTGACTCTGAAGCATGCCTCAATCTGTGCTCACATTTGATCATCAACTCTCATCCAAACAAAGGACTCAGAATGAACTCACCAAACGTTTCTCATCAAATCGAGTAGTAACATTTAGAAACGTTTGACGAACATCCAACTAAAGTGTTTCAGGAAAAAGCGTTCCATGAAGAATGCGTAAATCATATTTTTGTGCTAACGTTTTGAGAACATTATTAAAGACCAGATAATTTTGAACAAACTTTTTGTTAATGTTACTGGAAAAAGTTTGTTTGTAACCTTTACCCAAATGTTCTGAGAACATCGGTTATATACACTGAAAACAAAGGAATTTAATTTAATTGACTAAGTAAGTGGTTGCAATCAATTTATTTGAGCTTCATTTAAATAAACAAATTTGGTTCACTAACTTTCAACAAAATTTGTTTATTTAAATGTAGCTCAAATAAATTGATTGCAACCACTTACCTTAAAATGTTATAGTAAATTAAATTACTTAATGTAGCAAATCTTAACTGCTTGATTTTTATATCATAACAAAATCTAAGCTATATAATATAATAATCCAGCTCTAATCTGGTAAATATGACTAATGCATGAAAATATTAATGTATTATAATCAATAACATCATGATTTTCTGTAAATCTGCTTTGAAATGATGTATATTGTGAATAGCGTTGTATAGGCCTATGTGTATTTGACTTGACTTCAAATTAATTTCCTTGAGTTTGAATTTTATTTCTGCTTTATTGCATTTAAATCCAAATTGCAATTCTGCAGCCTGTTTGTTCTGAGCGAATGCAACGATTGGGATTTATTTGAGCTCCTGTTTGTCAGTGTGATGCACGTTCCTAAAAATAAGCCGCATGTTGTTATTGTAGTTTTATTCAGGCGTGACGGCTCTGGCAGCGCAGCTGAAATGTGCTGAGTTTGATGCGTTCAGCTGCTGTAAGCGTCGAGATGTTTGACGAGTCATCGATGTCTCTGATGAACACAGAATATAAATACACACGCATCGTCTGTCAGTCTACAGCAGAATTAGGAAGCTGTTTTTGTGGTTATGTGGTGATGTACAGTAGCGTAAAGAGAGATGTGCTGCGCCCCAATTCGCATACTATCCGTCCTAAATAGTATTCGGTAATAGAATTAGTAAATCATAGGCCCTGTCCCGAATGGAGCACTTCATGTGCTCTTGCGGTCTTACAATGGCCGCCACGTGTCCGTTAAGTCCACGAGACCATAGGGAGTCCCATTCCTCATTTTAGCGTTCAGAAGGGTGCTCGTGTGCGCCCCCTTTGCGCCCTCGATCCGCACTTCTGCCGAGCCCGCAGCAGACTTCTTCTACCCGACAGTCAAAGCGGCATTACGTCACGAAAGTGCGGACTCAGAGGAAGACCGCAAGGGTTTAGGGTGCCATTTGGGACAGCGCCATAGTATGTTTAAAAAAGTATGGCCTACTATTTCCGGTCAGAATTCGAAGTGCAGATTGATGCACACTAATGGCTAATATTGCCCACAACACATGGGGATTCGATTAGAACTACAAACACGCATACAAAGTGTAAAACAACTACAAACATGGCAGATATGCGCGACTGACGGACAGGTAAAGAAAGGGAATTGAGTGATAAATAATCAATGCCTAACCTGATGAAAAAAATAATTAATTTAATGTTATCCACGTTATATTTCATCTGCAGCAACACTGTGAACGTTTATAATTAATATGTTTGGTGTTTGAGCAGAGTTCTCGGCATGAGGGACCCGCGATGTGCTTCTTTATTTCTCTCCAAT
>QVTF01015645.1:85000-107500 GCA_003573665.1 Oxygymnocypris stewartii
AAAGAGGCTATTTATTTTATATAAAGTAAATATAGTATAAATAATGAAGATTAGAAAGTAAATATTTTAGATAATACAGCAAAAAAAAAACCTTTGACCAAAGTACTTCAGAATGTATATGTGTGTGTGTGTGTGTGTGTGTTTGTGTGTGTGTGTGCGCGTGTATGTGTGTGTCTGCGCACGTGTGTGAGTGTGTGTGTCTGTGTGTGTGCGTGCGTGTGTGTGTGTGTGAGTGAGTGTGTGTGCGTGTCTGTGTCTGTGTGTGTGTGTGTGTGTGTCTGTGTGTGTGTGTGTGTGTGTGTGAGTGTGTGTCTGCGTCTGCGTGTGCCTGTGCCTGTGCGTGTGTGTGTGTGTGTGTGTGTGTGTGTGTGTAAATGCGTGTGCGTGTGTGTGTCTGTGAGTGTGAGTGTGCGTGTGCGTGTGCGTGTGCGTGAGTGAGTGTCTGTGTCTGTGTGTGTGTGTGTGTGTGTGTGTGTGTGTGTGTGTGTGTGTGTGTAAATGCGTGTGCGTGTGTGTGTCTGTGAGTGTGAGTGTGTGTGTGCGTGTGCGTGTGCATGAGTGAGTGTGTGTCTGTGTCTGTGTCTGTGTCTGTGTGTGTGTGTGTGAGGTGTGTGTGTGTGTGTGTGTGTGTGTGTCTGTGTGTGTGTGTGTGTGTGTGTGTGTGTGTGTGTGTGTGTGTGTGTGTGTGTGTGTGTGTGCGAGTGCGTGTGCGTGTCTGTGTGTGTGTGTGTGTGTGTGTGTGTGTGTGAGTGAGTGAATGTGAGTGTGTGTGTGCGTGTCTGAGAGTGTGTGAGTGTGTTTTATTATTTCTCATTAATCTACACTCTATACTTTAAGTACATTTTAAAATAATAGAACTCACGATTCTATTCTACTCACTCTTGGACAATCTATATAACCAACATAAAAGTAAATAAAATATTAATTTATTTATGTTTTAATCAGTATAAGTAAAACTGGTACAGAAATAAAGAATAGAAAGTAAATATTTTAATAATAGAACTTACCTATTTTGACTAGTGCTTCACTATATACAGTAAATATACTGTAAGTAAAATAGCACAAAAAAATAACAGTAGAACGCCACTAAACTTTTGCATATTATACTTAATTTTATTCAGTGCAATAATAATAAAAGATAGAAAGTAAATATTAAAATAACAGAACTCAACTTTTTTGACTAAAGTGCTTCACAATATAAATAAACTACATAAAAATAAATAAAATAATCTAAATATGAATAGATTAATGTTTTATTCAATATACATAAAAATAATAAAGAAATAAAATCTAGTTGAATTTTTATTTTTTTTTTTTGCATAATTAGCTGATCGACCTGTCGTCAAACTCTTTCCGAATCAATTATGTGTCGAGTCACGGCTTCAAATGTTCATTTCTGGCATCTTCAGCTTCTTTCCGATTATTAAAGAGAGAGCTAATGTATAATGTAATGTTTTATAATGTAAGAATTACACAGTTCCCGCTGCCTTAAAAAAAGCCCAGAACATTATAAAGGACACTTCACACCCTGGTCATTCTATGACATTTGAAACATGAAATATGAGAATACACTCATAAAATAATAATATAAATAACTAGTTTCCCCTGTGTAAAACTCAGCATCGTGTTATAGGGTATTTTAGATGGTTAACCAGGCCTTTCTCAGCAGCTGTGATGGTTTTCATCTCACTGTGATGTTTATGTTTAGTGTTTGAGGATATTATTACAAGACACTAATAATACTAATAACACTTTATACGTGAGAATATAGTCTGAGAACAGTGTGGATGGTGTGAATGTACCTCCAGACACAGACCTGTCTGACACCCGTCTGACACTCTGACCAAACGTGTGTGTGTGTGTGTGTGTGTGTGCGTGTGTGTGTGTGTGTGTGTGTGTGTTATCAAGGTTGGGACTGTTAGTGTGAGACACACCCTACAAAAACAACTCAACAACACATGAGAACAGAGATTATAAAGTAGAAATGTTGCAAACTCGAGAGCTCGTAGATTTGAATCTAACAACTGATACAATAAACTTTCATACTTGAGTTTTGAAATTTACACTCTCAGTCTCAATGTGAAAACCACCAAATTAATAATTGTAAATATATACATCTTTTTTTCCAGTGGAACAAAAATGCATGGAGAATGAATGAATGAATGAATTAAATGTATTAATTGTAATTAATTAATGTAACAAATGGTCCACTGAAGACGAGTTGAAGTGAAAACCCAAGTGCAGTTTATTTACAGAAAGACAAAACATAATGAAAGTGGCATGAACAGACTGACCAACAGCAGGGTTACAACATCAAAGCTAGACAAAGAACTAAGGCAATATGAGGGCTATTTATATCAAACAATAAGGGTCACATGACACAAACCAACCAATGGGAAACAAAGCACTTGACTAAGACAACCAATGAGTACTTGACACATGAACCAATGAACCAATCAGAATACAATACACAGACAAGGGAATCAAATGACAGAACATGACTGTGGCCAAACTACAGATTAAGAGCCATGAAAACAATGAACAAGAAACAAAGCCCAAACCCCACATTACATGACCCCCCCCCCCCCCCCCCCCTCTCTCTCTCTAAGGACGGCACCACATACCCAAACAAAAGCCAAACCTCACCGAGTCCAGAAGGGTGTTAGAGCAGAGGCGGAACGGGGGGAGGGATGGAGGGCAAGGCCCGTGGAGGGGAACAGGACCTGAATCATGGACAGGAGATGCCTCTGGGGCAGTTCTGATGAGAGTAAATCAATCAATCAATTGGTTTGAGTCTAAATTCTATGAATGAATAGGATTGTGTTTAGATTGATTTTTTAAATACATTGGATTAAGTTGAGTAGCAATATTCTGACTAATAATAATCAAATAAATATTGATAGATTTTATATTATGTGAGTAGCAATATTCCGACCTATGAAAATTGACCAGATGAGACAAATGAGTGTGTTTGGTGGTTAAAAAGCCCATTAATGCTCATCTAGTATTAGTTTGAGTGTCTGTTTTTCACCAAAGCTGCATCTTTACTGGCCTTTAGTTCAAGTGGAATGAAATCATTGATGATCTTTAATCATTAGTCCGTCAGACCTGAATAGACTTGCTCATAATGAGCTCCGTATGAAAGAAACAGACACAAACAGAGCCGTGTGGATTCGTCTGTGAGGTTTCCTTTGAAAGAGAACATGATGAGCGCTTGTCTTTCCCTCTGGAAGGGTTATATACAGTATGTCAGTCATTTCTGCAGCGTTAGACGGGAGTGAAGAGGAAGAGCGAGAGGGAAAGAGGGGCTGTTTCTCTTGGCAGAGATCGGGGAAATCTGATCCGAGATCTGGGATGGGTTTGAACAATAACACGAGCGCTGCGAGGTCATTTCAGGACACTCACACAACATCTTCTGACCTCAGACCTGACGTGAGCATCTGTGTAATCGTCCATCCGTTTCCATCAGACTTATTCCAGAGCATCGCTGGTGAAATTATGGAGATATTATGGATATGAGTTGTGCACAAATGACTCTACTGTTATGACTGAATGCAAACAATGTGTCAGTCGTGACATATAACGTGATTTCACAAGAGATGGCAGATTAATGAAGTGTATATCATTTAGTTTCTTACTCTGTATTTTTGCCTTGTTTTTGAGTATACATTTCTAAACATTGTTTTCTGAGAAACTGATCAAAAATGAGTGAATTTATGCTTAATTCAAAGAGAAAACAAGTTTATTTTTCTGACTACATTTGAATAAGAATAACTCTACACACACACACACACACGCACGCACACACACACACGCACACGCGCACACGCACAGTTGCTGCTGCATTTATTGGAAATGAAGCTCACATTCAGTTAGAATAATAAACTCAGTTGCTCAGTCATTAATGAGCACAGAACAGAAAACCACAACGAGTCAGCAAGTGTGGAGAAGAATACAAACACACACACACACACACACACACACACACACACACACACACACACAGACAGATGAACAGCACATGTGAGTCAGTATAGAGTCTGTGAACAAGTAAAAACACACAGATTTAGAAGAAAAGCTTCAGTGTGGGAACAAAAATACACACCCAGAAATACAGAGTTTTGTAGATTAAGTCATCACATTATATTTAAATGCACTTACATTTACATTTACATTTAGTCATTTAGCAGACGCTTTTATCCAAAGCGACTTACAATTGGGGAGTACATAAAGCAATTAATCTTGAAGAGGCAAACATACAGAGGAAGTGCCAATAACACTAAGTCTCAGGCATTGTTCAAATAAGTACAAGCTAGCAAGGGAAGGAGAGAAAGAGAAAGAGAAAGATTAAGATTTTGAAAAAGTGAAAGAATTTTTTTTTTTTTTTTTTTTTTTTTTTTATGTAATCAAGTAAAGTTGAAAGAGATGAGTTTTCAATTGTTACTTGAAAATTGACAGGGATCCAGCGCTCCGGATGGGGGTGGGAAGATCATTCCACCGGCCAGGAACGGTGAAAGAGAATGTTCTGGAGAGTGATTTTGAGCCTCTCTGTGATGGTACCACGAGGCGTCGCTCACTAGCAGATCTCAGGCTTCTGGAGAGGATGTAAATTCGTAATAGTGAGTGGAAGTAGGTGGGTGCTGAGCCTGTGGTTGTTCTATATGCAAGCATCAGTGTCTTGAACTGGATGCGAGCTGCAACCGGTAGCCAGTGCAAGGAGACAAAGAGAGGAGTAACATGGGCTCTTTTGGGCTCGTTGAAGACCAGTCGTGCCGCTGCATTCTGAATCATTTGTAGAGGTTTGATTGTGTTTGATGGAAGTCCAGCTAGAAGAGCATTGCAGTAGTCCAGTCTAGAAATGACAAGGGCCTGGACAAGAAGTTGTGCAGCATGCTCTGTCAGAAAGGGCCTGATCTTTCTGATGTTGTGTAGTGCAAACCTGCAAGATCGAGCAGTCTTTGCAATGTGCTCTTTGAAGGTCAGCTGGTCATCGAAGATTACACCAAGATTTCTGACCGAAGCTGATGGGGTAATTGTTGATGAACCTAACTGAATCGTGAAATCATGCTGTAGAGTTGGAGTTGCAGGGAAGACAAGAAGCTCAGTCTTTGCCAGGTTGAGCTGTAGATGGTGTTCTTTCATCCACGCCGAGATGAGCCTGAGATCCGTGCAGCTACCGTTGGATCATCTGGTCGAAATGAGAGATAGAGCTGTGTGTCATCAGCATAGAAATGGTAGGAGAAGCCATGTGCCTGTATGATGGGAGCCAGTGATGTAGTGTATGTGGAGAAGAGGAGGGGTCCAAGAACCGATCCCTGGGGAACCCCAGTGACCAATTTATGTGCTTTGGATACCTCCCCTCCCCAGGCCACCCTGAAAGACTGACCAGTGAGATAGGATTCAAACCAGTGAAGTGGAATCCCAGTGATATCCAGTGATGAGAGGGTGGACAGGAGGATCTGGTGATTGACAGTGTCAAAAGCGGCAGACAGATCCAGCAGAATGAGGACTGATGATTTGGAATTGGCTTTTGCAATTCGCAGGTCTTCAGTGACCGATAGTAGCGCAGTCTCAGTTGAATGGCCACTCCTGAAACCTGACTGTTTATTGTCCAGTTTGTTGTTCTGTGAAAGAAACAATGAGACCTGGTTAAAGACAACTCGTTCGAGTGTTTTGGCAATGAATGGAAGGAGAGAGACAGGTCTGTAGTTTTCTAAAAGAGAAGTGTTTAATGTAGGTTTTTTGAGCAGTGGGGTTACCCGAGCCTGCTTGAATGCAGTGGGGAAGATGCCTGTGAGGAGAGATGTGTTGATAATGTGTGTGAGTGCTGGTAGGAGTGCGGGAGAGATTGCTTGGAGAAGGTGTGAGGGGATAGGGTCTAGAGGACATGTTGTAGGATGGCTGGAGAGGAGAAGTTTGGATACTTCCGCCTCAGTGAGGGGACAGAAGGAGAAGATGGGAGTTTGAGCAGTGGATCTAGTTGGTTGGGGGTCCTGTGTGAGTGGAGGTGAAAACTGACTGCTGATTGTTTTAGTTTTGTTTGTAAAAAAAGTTGCAAAGTTATCCGCTGTTATAGACGTGGTGGTAGGTGGTGAAGGGGGACAGAGGAGAGAATTAAATGTTCTAAAGAGATTACGCATATCTGGAGCATTGTTGATCTTGTTATGGAAATGTGACGATTTGGCAGTGTGGACTTCAGCGGAGAAAGATGAAAGAAACAATTGATACATACTCAGGTCCGACGGCTCATTTGATTTTCGCCATTTTCTCTCTGCCGCTCGGAGTCTGGTCCGATGTTCACGAAGAACATCAGATAACCAGGGGTTAGAAGGGGCAGTTCGTGCTGGCCTGGAGGAGAGAGGACAAATGTCATCTAGACAAGTGGTTAAAGTAGAGCATAAAGTATCAGTAGCAGCATTCACATCCAGAGATGAGAAATGGGTAGGTGAGGGAAGAGAGGAGGATACTACAGAGGAAAGACGTGAGGGAGGAAGGGAGCGTAGGTTTCGTCTAAAAGTAACTGGTAAGGGGGTTGGTGGCACCCGGGTAGCAAAGTGTAATGTGAATTTAATGAAGAAATGGTCAGAGATATGTAGTGGTTGTACCAGAATGTTATCTGCAGTACAATTGCGTGTGTAAATTAAATCAAGTTGGTTGCATGATTTGTGAGTGCTAGTAGTGGTAAGGCGTTTGAGATCAAATGAAGCTAGGAGCGAATGAAAGTCTGTAGCATAAGGCTTTTCTAGATGAATGTTGAAATCACCAAAAACTAAGAGTGGAGTGCCATCCTCCATAAAAGAGGACAGCAACCCATCCAGCTCCTCTAGGAAGTGGGCTAGAATTTGGCCAGGGGGACAGTAGATTACCACAATCTGGAGTTTTATAGGAGCCATTACAGTAATCGCATGAGATTCAAATGAGTTGTAATTGCATAGGGGCGAGTGGGTTGAGTATTTCCAATTATTTGAAATGAGCAGACCAGTGCCCCCACCCCGGCTAACCTGACGTGGGGTGTGAGAGAAAGAGAAATTGTTAGAGAGGGCAGCTGGAGTTGCTGAATCTTCTGGACGAATCCAGGTCTCAGTCAAGCCTAAGATGCTGAGAGTGGATTGTAAAGAAAAAGCGGAGATGAAGTCTGCTTTGTTGACAGCTGACTGACAATTCCAGAGAGCCATAGAGAAAGAAAGAGGTGTAGTAGAAGATGTAGAGATGGGGTGCAGGTTAGCAAGATTACATTGCCGTCTGCGTGTGATGTTAGAGCGTGGTCGAGAGACAACCGGAAGGGTTTTGAAACACATGATAGAGGTGGAAGGATAGAGGATAGCAAAGGAGAGTGTGTGAGGGAAGGGAGGGAAAAAAAATTATACCTAAATGCGTTGCCGGTGTCGTTGCTCGGGTGAAGTCGCGCAGGAAAAGTCGCTTGTCTTTACACTCGTCTGTCTTCACACGAGGATGCTGAACGCTTCCGCAGATGCTTCCGCGTCAGCCTTGGACATCAAATAAATACACAGTAGAGAATAGAGTGAAAACAGCTGTGAACGGCTTCTGATTAGCCCAGCCAATAAGCCTAACAGGGTGCTAATGGCTCGCGACGAAACTAACACCTTGCCCACGGAGCAATGGAATCGCAAATGATTTATAATTACCAGAAAGTGCAATCACAACTATCAACCAACAAAAATGCAGACTACAAATAGGTAGGAAACGAAATATTCCTTCCTAGTAGCAAGGAAATTATTTCAACAACAGATCAGTACAGCATTACAGCAACAGTACAGATGGTTTTAAAGTTTCTTCACAGTAATAAACAGGAAAATAACAGTGTGAATGTAGTAAAAATCATCAGTTATGAAACAAATTCGACATTTCAGCTGTAAAGAAGATAATAGAGTCATTATTCAGATCAATTTAGTTGAAGTTTTGTTCTTAGTCAATTAAACTGTTTTCTCAAAACAAGTGATTTCTGGCCTAGAAAAAGCCTGAATCAATAAATATCTCAAATATATATTCTTAAGCCACTTTTTTAAAAATTAAAAACAGCAAAATCTTAGCAAAGTAATTGAAGCAGGCTGCTAGAGTGTTGCTAGGGTGTTGCTAGGGTGGTTGTGCACAACATAGTGATTGAAAGATGTTGCTAGAGTGTTGCTAAGGTGGTTGTGCACAACATAGTGATTGAAAGATGTTGCTAGGGTGTTGCTAGGGTGGTTGTGCACAGCATAGTGATTGAAAGATGTTGCTAGGGTGTTGCTTGGGTGGTTGTGCACAACATAGTGATTGAAAGATGTTGCTAGGGTGTTGCTAAGGTGGTTGTGCACAACATAGTGATTGAAAGATGTTGCTAGGGTGGTTGTGCACAGCATAGTGATTGAAAGATGTTGCTAGGGTGGTTGTGCATAGCATAATGTTTGAAGCAGGTTGCTAGAGTGTTGCTAGGGTGGTTGTGCACAACATAGTGATTGAAAGATGTTTCTAGGGTGTTGCTAGGGTGGTTGTGCACAGCGTAATGTTTGAAGCAGGTTGCTAGGGTGTTGCTTGGGTGGTTGTACACAGCATAGTGATTGAAGCTTGTTGCTGGGTGGTTGCCAGGGTATTACCAGGCAAGAGTGTAATATGATAATTGGGGACACTTTAACACAATTAGCTTTCTGTTTACCAGTCAAAAGCACATTGATCTATGAGTTATTCATACAATTAAACAAGCACTGATGAACATCTGTTCAGCTTTATTGATACACATAAAGCTGCTGAGTCACACACAAGAAGCTCAACAAAGACTTCCTGTCTGCACAGGAAACCGTCTGAGGCGAAGCACCTGTGAAACCACGTCATCTCAAGACATTTCTCAGTAATTCATCTGCATGAGCTGAAGATGATTTTATCTAAAGGCACCACAATGCAAAACTTCTGCCACATTTGTGTGTTTAAATGAAGGGAGGGTCTATGTCCACTGACTCCGCCCACCATCGTGTGATTGGGCAGTCAAAAAACATACTGATAAAAACAATGTGTAGCCATGTAAGTCACTTTGGATAAAACATCTGCTAAATGCATGTAAAATATAAATATCAACACAGAAAAAAGACACTTGTTAAACATCTGCACGTGTTTGACGTGATCGACCCGAGTTCAAATCTGCCTTTTATTAAACTTTTTCTTCCTTTTCAAATATCATATCGCATCAGAAAGGCATTTAATTTCAATAAAAATGAAGGAAATTATGAAAAAGTTGAAAATAGAGTATCGAGTATGTGTAAGGAGGGCTTTTGTGTCCCAATAAGGTGGCATCCATTTAATAATTTGAATTAAAATGATAATTTACCCTCAATATGTTATTATTGCATACTGTTTTATAATGTACTACAATACTGAGGTGCAGATAATTGCCTCTATTTTCAATAAGTAGCATAGATAGCAGGAAAGCTTGCTTGCTAGTAAATATAGTCCACAGCTATTTGCACTTAGTGTAAATAGCCGCTGCTTTAAATGAAAGCCTTCAGATGGAGATGGCATAAAACACATTTTCTTCAAGTCATGTGACTCCCTCAGCCTCAGCGCTGAGCTCTGATTGGTTGGATCATCAAAGACTCCTGTGTACTCCACCATCAGCTGCAGGACTCACATGTGTTCAAACACACCGCCGGCGGTGAGGATCTGAAGTGTGCTGCTGTAGATAAAGACAGCAGGAGCGAGAGCAGACTAGAATCTATCCTCCCTGAAGACAATGCAAAACAAAACTCCTCCACACTGATGCAACACTGCATTTGAGCAACGAATCGATGTGAAAATAAGAAAATACGTTTGTGCCTTTGAGTTTGAGAGGAAATGTGTGTATGGCTGTGTTCTACTGCATGCATACTACACAGTACACACTACTAATTCTGAAACATAAGATATGAAACTATATGCATAATGCAACATTTCTAACTAGATTGCTACTATATCTCAAACCTTCCACTGTCTAACATAATATTAGAAGATCTATTTCACATAATATTAGTGGTATTATAACTGTAAGGCCCGCCTCGATCGACCCAATGACGGCAGTCATTCAGCGGGTGAAGGGCTTTGTGTGTTACAGTCTTTCCTTTTCACGACACAACAAGAACATTAAAATGGAACACTTTTTCCTTATTTACTTTATCTCGTTATTTCATCTGACTCCATAAAATGAAAAGGGTTTTAATGATATCTGTGCATCATTAAAATATGAACGAATGATCGATTATTCTTGTCAGCTCTTTTTAATACTTTATCCGCTCAGATATAGGGAAACTATATCGCTCAGAGGTCCTGTTTTCCACAGGTCTCACGGACACAATCTCGTCAGGCCCGGTCATCAGTCAGAGGTAAATTATGGTTATGTATCTAAGATTTGCCGTAAATTCACACGTACACAATCAGAGACATCGAATAACCCCCTTGGAGCCCCCTCAGAACTTTAGTTCAATCGTTTACTTCAGTAAAGGGTTTTGGCCACTATCAGATATGTTAGCAGATCAATATACTACACTCGTGATAGCTTTGGGTTGGCCAAATCTTTGTTTAAAGTAACATTAAATCAAAAGTCAGAGGTGTGGACGTACCCGAATTCAGTTTGATCAGACGGCGTTCACCGTCCCTGAACGGAAATTAGCCCGTCCCTACACCCAAGCACACTTAAAAGATGCCGGATATTAGCCGTCGCTAAAACTGACGCAGGCTTGCGGAAATATACGAATCCACTAATCTAGTAGAGAGAAAGCACTCTTCAGAGGCAGTTAGAATAGAATCAAACGTTACAATTTATTGACCAGGTAATCAAAACAATAATTCAAAGCTCCAATGTTACAAGAATAGAATCATAAGTTAACCATACCTGGAAATAAAGCTACACACAAGTGATCTGTGTGAGCAACCAGCTTACTGACTCCTAACCATAGCTGGAAATGAAAACTACACACAATTGACATGTGCGGGCAGTCAAACCTACAGACGCCCAGAACTTTCTGTCCCTTCTCCTTATATACCCAGATAATCTAATAAACCTACCACATGGTGGTATCTTGTCATTATAATTAGTCTTCAGAATTTGCAACCAAAAGGCTTCTGGAGATCCTGTGGCCGGGAATACTTATTTACATACAGGAGGTGTTTTGAGTAGGGGATCAGGGGGAGGGTACGTTCCCAAGCTGTACACTATACTTCTCAGATTTTAGAACTTCTTTTAGCTTTTCATTATGATTGGGAGAATGAGACCATTTTACAGGCGCACTGAGACATTTCAAAAGATATCAAACATGTATGGTTACTTTTTTGTACACATTATATTGCATGGGTTTTCAGTGAATTCTCGGTGGTGAGGGGAGGGGGGAATGGTGTCTGTACCAGGCCCATCGTGTAGACCGTCAGTACAGGGTGTGAACCCCCCAGTGTGCTGCGTCCTGGATGACATATGCAAGAGACAGTTTTGTGGATTCCCCCAGTGTGCTGCGTCCTCTCGAGGGGGGAGGGCCCAGACACATTGGCACCAGTCTTACATAACTATATCATATTCAGAAACACAGCATGACGATATAGCTAAATTAATTCATCACAATTCATTTTGTGATTCCAGAAATGCCAAGAACTATTTTCTTCAACAAAAACAATAGTTATTGAAGGAAATAAAAACAATATGATTTTAGTTTACGTCTTGGTAATATTTTTTTATGTCACTTTTGTTATAGCATAGATAGACAGAGAGAGAGAGAGAGAGAGAGAGAGAGAGAGAGAGAGAGATAGATATAATAATATAGATTTAATTTTATTTCTATCACATACTTACAATAGTCATTCATTTTGCACTACATATTTAATACGGTTTAAATATTTGTTTTATTACTATTATTGTTTTTATTTTTATTTCTGTATGTGCACTACTTGTGAGCAGCCCAGCTGCAATTGCTTTGGCAATACAAATGTATAGTTTTTGTCATGCCAATAAAGCACACTTAAATTGAAATTGAATTGATAGATAGATAGATAGATAGATAGATAGATAGATAGATAGATAGATAGATAGATAGATAGATAGATAGATAGATAGATAGATAGATACGATAGATAGATAGATAGATAGATAGATAGATAGATAGATAGCGAGATAGATCGCGCATAGCTAGCTCGCTCGAGAGAGCGAGAGCTAGCTCGCTCGCTCGCTGCTCTCGCTCGCTCGCTCGCGCTCGCTCGCTCGAGCGCTCGCTCGCTCCTAGCTCGCTCGCTCGCTCGCTCGCGCGCTCGCTCGCTCGCTCGCTCGCTCGCGCGCTCGCTGCTCGCTCGCTCGCTCGCTCGTCGCTCGCTCGCTCGCGCGCTCGCTCGCGCGCTCGCTGCGCTCGCTCGCGCGCTCGCGCGCTCGCTCGTCGCTCTCTCGCTCGCTCTCGCTCGCTCGCTCGCTCGCCTCGCTCGCTCGCTCCTCGCTGCTCGCTCGCTCGCTCGCGCGCTCGCTCGCGCGCTCGCTCGCTCGCTCGCTCGCGCGCTCGCGCGCTCGCTCGCCGCGCTCGCGCTCGCTCGCTCTGCTCGCTCGCTCGCTCGCTGCTCGCTCGCTCGCTCGCTCGCTCGCTCGCTCGCTCGCGCCTCGCCGCGCGCTCGCTCGCTCGCCTCGCTCGCTCGCTCGCTCGCTATTTCCCCTCCATCGGGCGTTTTTGCCTCTTTTCCTTTTTTGGGCACCCCCTCTGCTGCCACACCAGCCGTTTGTTGCTAAAATTAAAACATGGACGAAACCTTATGAAATGTAAAAATAAACTATTAATAATATTTTATTATTACTGCTACTACTGCTTTGACGAGTGCATTTTGCTATACAGTACCGTAACAGTAATGTATTTCTGTCAAGCAAACTTTTATTTGTAGTGTTATTTTTTGGTTTGTAATGAAGCGCGTTGAGTTTCTGTGTGTATCTGCTGATAGCGTTCTGAATGAAAGGGTGAAGTGATGATGATGATGATGATGAAGTCCTTGTCCTATACGCAGAACCTGATTTTACCAAGTGCAACATGTTCCTGGTCCAGTGGCGTGCACAAGGTTGGGGGGGGGGGCGGCAGGGGGGGCTCGAGCCCCTGTTCCTTTGAGGTCTGACGAACGATGAATGATACTATATGCAGAGAGATGGACAGCTACGCCCGTGAAAAGGCAATCCGGTGCCGAGAGGAAAAAAATGAATATACTGTACAGCACCACACACATTCACATCAGTTAGAAGATATTCTGAAGAAGGTGGGAAACCACACAGGTGCTGGTCCACATGGACTTTGACTGTGTAGGGAACACAGTGGACACGCTACTGTTTGGTTTTCTACATTCTTCAGAATATCGTTTATGTTTAGCAGAAAAAGAAACTCAGGTTTAAAACAACTTTTGAGTAAATGAAGGAATAAAAATAACACACTAGCTTAGTTTAGTTCTTGGGTGAATTACTTCTTTTAATGTTAATAAAACACCAAACACAAAGAGAAAAATCCCCCCCCCAGAGGCCTGTGCACACCACTGCCTGGATCAACATCTCTGTTGACCCTGGAACAACATTGTTATGAACCAATCAGATTTGAAGAACAAGTGTATCATATTTGTGAAGTTTAGGCGTATAATCAGTGTTTGGTGCTTGTACATCAGTGTCATGCATCTATCGTGTCCTCTGATTTTAGGGGTTACTCATCATGGTTAAGGTTTAGGGAAATGGTCAAGATTACATTTTTGGATTAAAATGTTGTTCTAGGGTCAACAATATATGTTGACCCAGGAACACGTCTAAATCGGAAAAATCAAGACGTGCATTCTATAAAGCAGGGCTCCTCAAATCTGGACCTCGAGGTCCACTTTCCTGCAGAGTTTAGCTGTAACACCTGAACATGCTAATCAATGTCTTCAGGATCATTAGAAAACCACAGACAGCTGAGTTTGATCAGGGTTGGAGCTCTGCAGTGGATTGGACCTCCAGGGTAAGATTTGTAGTAGAGCAAACTGAGACATGCACAACATGCAGACTGTACACAGCAGTGCTTTAATATTCACAAACACTAATCCACATCCGCTTTAAACATGCGGCTCACTTCTGTGTGCTGATGAACGGCTGTGCATGAGAAAACGACACGCTTTCTTGAGGGGTGAAAGATGAGAAGACGTGTGGCGGAAGAGAGAGAATGAAAGCTGATCGCTGGATCACAGGTAGACAAGAAAACCAGACAAAGAGGCGGACGGAGAAAGGAAGCGCAGGTGAGCGTGTGGAGAAGAACACAGTGTGTATTTCATCCGTCGCTCGGTTTGATGTATTAATCTGCTGACAGGTCCGTCGAGAGATCTGTACTCGTCCTCTTCAGCTGGGCTCCAGCATCTTCTGTGCTTCTTCGCCTCGGGCCGGGCCAGATCAGCTTTATTCTGTCTTTCTCTCTGAAATGACAGATGCTTTCACCTGCTGCCCGAGGGCCGAGGCTACAGTCTCTCAACACTAACTCTGAAACCACAGCACATTAAACGTAATTTAATAAGGTCTATGTACACGAAATAACAGAAGCTCCTGCTCAAAAAAGCTTCAGAGCAAAAACTTTGACCGGAAAATATTACCATTTTCAGCATGTAAGTCACAAAACATTGTTGCTTCCCTTTTTTGTAAAAAAAAACAAAAAAAGCAACATCCTCCATAAAGCATGCATAAATATTATAATTGTTCAATAACGCTTTACAGCACAGCCTCGTTTATCAACGCATTAGTTAAGATGAACTTACAGTGAGCAGTTTTTTGCAGCATTTTCTGTGACGCTTTCTTGAAGATGCTTGTGAAAAACACTGTATAGAAATGAAATAGAATTGCATTTTTTTAGTTTGTCAATGTTAGTTAAAAAAATACAGCCATTCATTGTTCGGGTTAGTTCACAGTGCATTAACTAATGTTAAGGTTATTTAATCTAGAATTAATTCATATGAAATTATTATATAAAAAAATATTTTAATATTTAAAATTCAATATTTTTGTACAAAAATTATATGTAGTTTTGATAAATACCGTTGCATATGTTCTTTAATGTAGTTTATTAATGTTAATGGATGAAATCTTATTGTAAAATGTTTGTTAATTTCATTCTAAATGTTGTAGAAATGCTCTCTCAGCAAACAAAATATGCATACACAAACACACACACACACGCGCACGCACACACACAGAGGCACGCGCACACTCACTCACACACGCACACTCACTCACACACGCACGCATTACAGTGGCGTGCACAAGGGGGGGGGGGGGCGGGGGGGCTCGAGCCCCTTTGAGGTCCGACGCTAAAGTGCCCTTGCGGCCCGGTCTGTGGATATGAACGATACTATATGTAGGGCACCATCCCAGTTGCAAAAAAACTAAAAAATATATGTGACGCGCCATTCCCGCGCTCGCGACTAGCGCTCACACCTCATGTTTGCGGCTGAAGCAGATGATCATAATTGATGGAGAACTATGCCCCCCGTGCGGAAAACTAAGCCCGCACGTCGCTTTCAGGTAGGCTACATTCATAATCAATTTTCTGTGCTTATAAAAACAGACCAAAGCATCTGAGCTCCAGAAATAAGGTTTAAGATGAAGATCAGAACGCGACAGACACACGCTTCATTAGTGCTGGAATATAACACTGACTGCAAGAACAGCAAATACAACACGCTTAAAGAAGACCAACAACAAGCTCCTAATGAACCCTTCACGACTCTGTGTGTTATCTGATCCCGAGCTGCTCTAATGCTGCATTCACGAGCGTTCACTCTGACGTCATACAGCAAAACATCAATCAAATCAAACCATAGGCCTGCAGCCTATAATAAAAGCATGGGTCATTTTCTTAAGGGATTTGTATTTTAGGTGTTTTGTTATACTTTAGCCTACTGTGTTAATGATTTTAAGTTTTGTACTGTTTAATAAAAAAGAGAGAAAGATCAAATGATTCGCGCTCCCGAACTGACTCAAATGATTCGCGCTCCGCGGTCCCGAACTGACTCAAATGATTCGCGCTCCGCGGTCCCGAACTGACTCAAATGATTCGCGCTCCGCGGTCCCGATCTGACTCAAATGATTCGCGCTCCGCGGTCCCGATCTGACTCAAATGATTCGCGGTCCCGAACTGACTCAAATGATTCGCGGTCCCGAACTGACTCAAATGATTCGCGCTCCGCGGTCCCGAACTGACTCAAATGATTCGCGCTCCGCGGTCCCGATCTGACTCAAATGATTCGCGGTCCCGAACTGACTCAAATGATTCGCGCTCCGCGGTCCCGAACTGACTCAAATGATTCGCGCTCCGCGGTCCCGAACTGACTCAAATGATTCGCGCTCCGCGGTCCCGAACAGACACACACACACACACACACACAATCACACACACACGTACGCACGCACGCACGCACTCGCACACACTCACACACACACACACACACACACACACACACACACACACACACACACACACACACACACACACACACACACACACTCGCACACACTTACACACACACGCACGCACGCACTCACACACACTCGCACACACTCACACACACACACACACACACTCGCACACACGCATGCACGCACGCACGCACTCGCACACACACACACACTCGCACACACTTACACACACACACAGACACACAGACACAGACACACACACACACACACACACACACACACACACGCACACACACACACACACACACACACACACACACACACTCGCACACACTTACACACACAGACACACACACACACACACACACACACAGACACACTCGCACTCGCACACACACACACACACAGACACACACACACACACACACACACACACACACACACACAGACACACTCGCACACACACACACACACACACACACACACACACACACACACACACACACACACACACACACACACACGCTGCAGGGAAGTGAATGATCATGTCTTATATTATCCGTGAGCCAGTCCTCATCCAGAACTCTGACTGTAATTATGACGAGCTCTGGAAGATTTCACTCCTCTGGAGTACATCATCTACGAACCGTGTGACAGACTCTCATTACGCTTGACCAGACGCTAATACATCTCAGGATCTGTGTAGTTTCACTCAGAAAATACTCATCAGTGCGTATTAAATGGCCATTATTTGCTGTTTGAAACTGTTCAGTTTCATTTGAGTTTAAAGGAATAGTTCAGCTGAAAATTAAAATTAGCTGATTTAGGGGAGTTTGTTTTGTTGTGGCAATTTTCTGACAAACATCATCACTGAGTAAGAGACAAACTCTGAGTCCAAATTATAATAATAAAGGTATTTATTCCCTTGCAAGAGAAGATCTCCTCGTCACAATTAATACACATGAGCTAAGTCAGTGAGGGAAGACAGAGAGAGAGAGATAGAGAGAGAGAGAGATAAGAAGAGAGCCAGAGAGCCAGAGATAAGAAGAAGCAAGAGAGCAAGAGCGCGCTAAGGGAAAGCAGTTTTGGTCTGTTTTATAGTCCTTTCCTTCCAAGGCCTCCCCCTTCCCTCCTCTAGAGGGAAAGATACCAGTTTGTTTACCGATTAATGGTTATACAGAAAAGGGGGGCAAATGCCCCCTTGACCCCCTGACCATCTGCGTTTCCTTACCTCTATCACTTCCCAATCATAGTACATCATCACACACAGAATGCTTTTCTAACTGCAAGCGAGAAAACATGTAATACATACATCTGAATCTATGTCTCACTGTTTGATTACTGTCCATAAAGGAAAATTCCTTTACAATTCCTCTCTGTTTATCATTCTCTGATAACTGATTAATCAAACATTGTAATAATAATAGTACAAATAATAATAAATACAAGTTCAAGCCATTACATCACACTTATACTCTTCATCTCTGATTTTCACATAAATGATCACTCTTCTTGAACCTGTGAAGTAAGTCTTTTGAAAATTTGAAAAATGCTTAGGCTGTTTTTGTTGGGTCAGACCCTAAATGTTTAGCAAGCAAAGTAAATATTTACTCTATGGCCGGGCTGAATGGACAGGCCCTGCGGTCGCACTCTCGGCCTAGACCGAACCCTCAGTCACCATATTATAAACAAGAAATAGTACAGTTCAAGTAGGAAATAGACATATCATTTTATCACTGTTGAGTTACTTCTGTAATATAAAATGTAAATATTAAAAGTATGTAAAAATCCCTCAGTTTCACCCCTCTCCTTGTACGTCATCTGTAACACGGATAACTGCTGCTTTTAACCTTCTTTACATATCAATCATCCTCAGGAAGAAAAATAAAATAAAAATTAAAAACATAACTCAATTACCCCTTTCACTGTAACTTCCGCTACTTGCGTCATCATATTGTTGGTCATCAACATTAACATCATCATCCGGATAGACTGTCATTTTCACCAATTGAACAGACATTCCGACCTTAACCAGTCTCTGTACTAAGCTAGACACACATTGCATAATACATGGTATTCATAACAAAATTAGTACTACTATAACTATAATTGGCAACACCTTCAGACCTGTTGTGAAGTGTAGTATTACCAAGCAAATTGTCACTGACAACAAAGTCATTATACCTGTGGTCTTATACAGGCCACACATTCCTGTTACTCTGAATGGGTGCCACGGTCTAGGACGCTCCGTTCTCTCAGTTACTCTTTATCAAAAGATGCTGTTATGACCAAAGAATGTGAGAAAGTACTGTTTTTGAAACACTAAGAGTCTTATCTGTTCTGTTGATTACAGTGTCCACCCGTATGCCGGTTGCGCAATCAAAGTTGTCTCCTCCTTGCTGCTGATATCTGGTTCCGCCTAAACACACAGCTGCAATGCAAGGGTTTTTCAAACTGGATCTTAGCATTTATTGACACTCGCGTTGAACCTCCTCCAGCAATTGCTCCGCCTCCGCAATGGGCGGCACCCTCCTTCATGGTCCACGTGAACCCACGTAGCCCTCTCTGCAACCTTCACTGCCGTGTGCGACACCAGAAGCACCTGGAAAGGCTCTAGCCACCTTTTCGATTTCCAGCTCTTTCTCCTGTGATCACTAATCACCACGAAATCACCAGGTCTGACCTCGTGCAGGAATCTCTCAGCAACCTTCCCCTGGGCAGCTTTTACCTGCACAGAAATATTTGACAACAGACAAGACACTTCTTTGCAGTAATTCAACATGTCATTCTCACACACATCCTTTGATGGCAGCCTTTGTTTACCCCCTTCCATGCCCATGAATGGTGGCCTGCCGGTGCTGGTTGAGATGCCAAGGGTGTTTTTATTCCCCTAGCCTCATTGTGTGTGTTTTACAAGTGACACATCTTTTGCAAAAAATTTCAGCAAACACTGTAACCCCTTTGTAAACCATAATTTCCTCATCTGCATTATCATACCCGCTTTTGACACATGATCCAACCCATGTGTCAACTTAGCATAATGCTGAAAGAAGTGTTTGGGCAAACAAGGAATGTCATCAACACTCATCCATACACCCCCCTGGAGACTGCAGCCAGACGACCTCCATTGTTGTTTTTCTGCTCCTGTGGAAAAAAGTCAGCATACTCTGTAAACAAGGGGAAATATCAGGGTTAGTCACAGATACCAAAGCACAAGTCGTTTCTTTTGTCTCCTGTGCTGCCGCGGCCTTCGCTGCCGCGTCTGCTCTCACGTTTCCTGTGGAGATAAAACTTTTATCGTTAGTGTGCGCTGCGCATTTACAGATCGCGACCTTGTCTGGTAAAAGAATGGCCTCCAAAAGCTTAGACACAAGAGATGCGTTTAATATCGGATGTCCATCTGACTTCAAAAAATTACCATGCTTCCAAAGTGCCCCAAATCTATGCGTGACCCCAAAAGCATAACGCGAGTCTGTGTAAATTGTCACACACTTGTCTGCCATAAGATTACACGCTTCTGTCAGAGCAACCAATTCAGCTGCCTGAGCCGAATAATTTGATGGCAATTTGCCAGACTTTACGACTTCAAATTCAGTGGTCACCGCGAAACCAACCTTATTCAAGCCTGTTTGTGGATCTTTGGACGCCGATCCATCCACAAAGAGGACATTGTCACAGTTTTCTAAAGGTGTGTCCAACAGGTCTGGACGTGGTGTACACACCTGTTCCTGCTGATAGACAACAGTGGTGTATCTTTTCACCGTTACATTTGGCATGTCAAGCAAAATCGTGTGATACCTCAGCCATCGGGCTGTTGATAAATGTGATGTTCTTTGCTCTTGCAAAATCATGGAGACTGCGTCTACCATCTGTGTAAAAAAAAAAAAACCTTTCAATCTTGTCACATGACCTCAGCCCTTTCTCTGTTGCCAGGGCTCTCAAGGGCTTTTCAAGAAGTGCATAATTTGGAATAAACGTTCGACAATATGCACACATTCCCAAGAATGATAACAATTGTCTTTGTTAAAGGTCTTGGTACATCTTTGATAGCTTTTATCCGCTTTTCAGAGATTGCTTTACTGTTTGGTGTTAGTGTGACCCAAAAAAAATGTTATCTCCTGCTTCACGAACTGAAGCTTTGTCAGACTGACCTTGTGACCCTCTCTCACCAGATGGTTCAAGAGAGTCACAGTGTCAGCCACGCACGTAACCTCATCTCGTGCACAAATCAATAATCATCAACATACTGCAATAGCGCTGTTCCGCTCGGTAGAGTTAATGGTTCAAGGCTCCGTCTGAGCGCTTCATTGTAAATCGTCGGAGACTCACAATAGCCCTGACACAACCTGGTAAACGTGTACCCTTTGTTGTCAAAATCAAACACGAACCAAAACTGACTTTTTTCTTCCGCTGGGACGCTAAAGAAAGCGTTGGCCAAATCAACCACAGTGAAATACATTGCATTTTGCGGAATTTGTGACAAAATTGTGTATGGATTAGGTACGCGGGCAGCTCTTGCAATAACGGCTGAGTTTCCAGCCTGCAGATCCTGCACAAATCGCCACGTGACTGGTTCACTTGTGTTAGATGTTATCTTCTTTACGGGGAAAATAGGAGTTCGCACTGGAGAATCATGACAGGGAATTATTACTCTCTCCTTCAGGAGAGACTCAAAAACCGGCTGTATCCCTCTCAATGCCTCCTTCTTCAGGGGATATTGCGATTGACATGGCCTGTAATCAGACTTTGGAGTGATTACAACTGGTTCACAACCTTTAATCAACCCAACATCATATTTGTGTTTTGCCCACAATTTTGGAGGTATTTCTGCCAGGACAGGATGAATGTCTGTGGCAGAAATAGATCCGTGCTCATGTTTCTCCATTGCATTCCTGACAATAGCAGTCACATTTCTCTGTACGGCAACATCAAACTCACATTCCTCCATAAAAACACCTGCATTTCTACTGTGTTTCTGCCCGTTTGGCTTTTCAATCCAATCTGTGGCAGAAAGACATTTTCTCACACACAGGCCTATTTCTTCCCATTTCTGTTCGGTGGCCTTGATTACTGATAAGTGAGGCGCAGACTGGCCTGCTATCAAATACAGCCTCATTTGTTTTTTCTGACAGGCATGCCGAAAGCACACACACATTTTCACTCCAGAAAATCTTATCAAACCTTGTCAAAAACATTTTCTGCCCCGTTAATCCACTCTTCCTCATATTGATATATGCATATATCAATGAATGTAATTCATTGATACTGATACTGATACTGTTCGATCTTTGCCAATTTCAAAATCTTTTGTGCCCAATCAGAATCTCTCATCTGCTGTTCCTCTCCTGTAAATCCCAAACGGGCCAGCAGTGAGTTTCAGATTTAATTTACACATTAGATCCCTGGCCATTAACGGAACCGGACAGGTTTCAGAGCACAACAACGCATGTTTCAATGCCCTGCCCCCCCTCCGTCTCACATTTCAACGGCACAGCACAGTTTTCTGATATTCTATGCCCTGACTTCAAGTGCTTTCAAACACTAAATCCGTCATTCTTGGTTCACAATCAACCATAAAGTCTATCATTGTCCCGTTAACTAACATGGGATATCTCTGTAGCCTTAAAAAAAACCTAAACTTTTGTACATTCTCAGACATTCATCAGTCACATGGTCTTATTCAAAACTTCAGCTTTTACACATTAACGGTTTGCAAGCATGTCTTCATTGCAGATAGCCTTATTCAAATCTTCCACACACTCACACATAAAGGTTTGCAAGCATGTCTTCATTGCAGATAGCCTTATTCAAATCTTCCACACACTCACACATAAAGGTTTGCAAGCATGTCTTCATTGCAGATAGCCTTATTCAAATCTTCAACAATCACACATAAAGGGTTGCAAGCATGTCTTCATTGCACAGAGCGGTATTTGAATCAGTGTATGTGAGCGTGTTGTGTGTGTGTGTCAATAAATTTTTACTTCCCTTTTTCGTAGCTTGCTGAATGCCTGTCACCCGCCCTCTCCTCTCCTGTTCTCCGTTCCTCTCGTTTCAATCCGCCTTACGCGCCTCTGGACAATCCTGTGCCCAGTGTCCATGGTTCT
>QVTF01015645.1:115000-122500 GCA_003573665.1 Oxygymnocypris stewartii
CAAAATCTCATAGGAACCACAATTTTTGTCAAATTTGGAACATAACTTGGTTAGACATATTTTATAGCAATTTTAGGGTGCAGCATATTTGATAAAATATTTGTTTTATATAAAATTAAATAAAATAGTGTACTACATTATCTTAAACTTTTGTAAAGGTTTTATACTTTTTTATTTTGAAATGCGTTAAATAATCTTCTATGTGTCTTCTATGTGCCTGTATTCAAGCACTCAGGAATTACAGCATGTTGTGTCCTGAGGTTGTATTATTTGAGCTCCAGTAAATGAATTTCCGGATGTCTCTTTATGGTTTTGCCCTTCTTTGGGTTAATGAAGTCTTTGGTCTCTGGCTCTGATAAGGGTTAATTACTGGGACATTAGCTGCTTCAGTGCTGTGGTAATTGATCTGTCGTGGTAATATGTGTTGACACTCGAGCCTCTGGCCGTCTGAAGCGCTTCGACAGCATGACGTGAACGTTATTCAAGATCTGTTAGATGAAGAGATGAAGATGTGTGAGAGCTCTTCTTTTAAAGCATGTGGAAACATAAAGGTGTTCAGCTGTAGCTTTATTTGCACTTGCACACAATCTAAGTTATCATCTTCTTCTTTATCTGCAAAATCATCTTTAAAAACGTGTCTCTTTTTTCAGGGTTTTTTAAACTCTGTATTTTTTTTGCATGACTGTCGTCTTTTTATTGTGTTATTGTGAAGCACTTTGGTCCGTATTTGTGACCCTGCAGCACAAAAGCGGTTATAAGCAGCACAGGTACATTGTATGGGTCAAAATTATCAGTTTTTCTTTTATGCCAAAAATAAGTAGTAAGTAAATATCTTGTTGCATTAAGATATTTAGTACATTTTCTACTATAAATATATCAAAACTTAATTATTGATTAGTAATATGCATTGCTAAAAACGTCATTTGAACAACTTTAAAGATGACTTTCTGAATATTTAGATTTTTTTGCACCAGATTTTCAAATATTGTCCGATCATAACAAACCATACATCAATGGAAAGATTATTTATTCAGCTTTTAGATTATGCATAAATATCAATTTTTTAAAAAGTACTCTTATGACTGGTTTTGTGCTGTTTATGTTGTTTTAAGGTGCTATATAAATACAAGTAACCTTGACCTTGTTTTGTCATCTGTTAATCACAAGCATATCATAATATATAAAGCTAAAGCACTTTTAGTACTAAAATCACTCAACCAATAGAGTGAGTTGGGGGTGGGGCTTTCTGTTGATCTGACCAATAGCAGATGAGGATGGAAATCTTTGGAAAACATTTTAGTTGATGCCTTTATATATAATTAATTATGAATTTATTTTATATTTTAAAACATTATAATGATTTAATAATTATAATAATACATTTAATAAATTACACAATAATAATAATTTTATTAAAAATTCTACAAATATTTGTTATAATGTATTTTACATCTTAAATGTATTTTGCCTCGTAGTGCACCTTATAATGCATTGTGAGTGTGCAGGTTTGTCTCTGACTCACAGGTGTGAGGATCACTGTCCTGCGGTCTGAGCAGCTGTGTTTTCATGTGACAGAAACACACACGTACACACACACACAGACACACAGACACAGACCACACACCACACACACACACACAGACACACACAAACAAACACACACACACATGCACATACAGAGACACACACACACACAGACACAGACCACACACCACACACACACACACAGACACACACAAACAAACACACACACACATGCACATACAGAGACAACACACACAGACCACACACCACACAACACCACACACACACACATTGCACAACAGAGAGACACACACAATGCACACATAAGAGAGACACACACACAAGACACAGACCAACACCACACACACACCACACACAGACACACCAAACAAAACACACACATAACATGCACATACAGAGACACACACACACCCACACACACACGACACAGACGACCACACCACCACACACACACACACACACACATGACCACATACAGCGACACACACACACACAGCACACAGACCACCGACCACAACACCAGTACACACACACACAAGGCACACACGTCTACACACACACACACAACGTACCACACACACACAGGCACACACACACAACACACACACACAGACCACACACCACACACACACACACACATACAGTGACACACACACACACACACACACCACACACACACAGTCGAGATGTTTCTTTCATCTCCTCACCTGCTCAAAGCCACATTTGTTTTTCATCATAAACCCACTTCAGTCTGTAGCAGCTTGAGGTTTGAACCAAATACAATTCAAACAGGACTTAAGGAGAGTCATGCTTTGTGAAATTAGACTGATGTTCTTCTGACCTTTGACCTTACAGAACTGTCACTCAATACATCAGAAACTCTTGTGACTTATTTGAAAAAGTAACGCTGATATTTCCTTCTACATTAAAATGTAATGCATTACTTTACTAGTTACTTTAAAAAGTAATCTGATTACATAACTCGCGTTACTTGTAATGTGTTACCCCCCCCAGCACTGATTGAATGTGCATGTGCTGTTGAATGCTGCTGCGGTCGGTGTGAATGTAAAGGGTTGTACAGACGAACAATGAAGCAGCTCATCCAATCATGCGCAGCACAACAACGGCTCTCCCAGCATGCCGAGCGGGTCGCCTGATGCTGAGGAATCGCATGCATTGAGTTTGGAACAAAAGCGGCCTGTGCTGAAGACCTGTGCAGTGAATGTGCTCTTGAGCTCCGCACATATGCCAACAGCATCTTATGATGAGCTGAGTCACACGCTCACGACACACACACACACACACACAAACACACACACACACACACACACACTCTCTCTCTTTCTCTCACAGACTCACGACACACACACATACACATACACTCTCTATCTCACACTAATGCCCCACACACACTCTCTCTCTTTCTCTCACAGACTCACGACACACACACACACACACACACATACACTCTCTATCTCACACTAATGCCCCACACACACTCTCTCTCTCTCTCTCACAATCCTCACGACACACACACACACACTCACTCTCTCTTTCTCTCACAGACTCACGACACACACACACATACACTCTCTATCTCACACTAATGCCCCACACACACCTCTCTCTTTCTCTCTCTCTCTCACACACACACACACTCTCTCTCTCTCTCTCTCTCTCTCACACTCACGACACACACACACTCACTCTCTCTCTCTCTCTCTCTCACACACACACACACTCACTCTCTCTCTCTCACACACACACTCTCTCTCTCACACTCACGACACACACACTCACTCTCTCTCTCTCTCTCACACTCACGACACACACACACTCACTCTCTCTCTTCTCTCTCTCTCTCTCACACACACACACTCACTCTCTCTCTCTCTCTCTCACACTCACGACACACACACTCACTCTCTCTCTCTCTCTCTCTCTCTCTCACACACACACACTCACTCTCTCTCTCTCTCACACTCACGACACACACACTCACTCTCTCTCTCTCTCTCTCTCTCTCACACTCACGACACACTCACTCTCTCTCACTCTCACGACACTCTGAGTACATTGTGACTCCTACCTTCAAGTGATCTGTGGAAAAGATCTCACCAGACCGATACCACTTGAGGCAGGAATCAAAACTGGCTGTCCATGGAGTGCTGTAAACTTTATCATTGCAATAAATCAATGGCTAAAATGGCTCTGTGCACATGCCCCGCCCCACGTCCGGTCACCGAACCCAGTCCAGGGCTATGCTGATGATGTGGCCGTCCCATCCTGAGATGAAGGCGTGATTAAAAACATGTTGTCATGCACTGACGGATTCCTGACATGATCTGGTCTACAAGTGAAGCACAGTAAATGTGCAGTTTTCTATGAGAGGAGGAGCGGTGGCAACCATTGGTATAGATCAAGGGCCGACCAACCCCCCTCTTTTACCATCTTAGACCAGCCACTCAGAGTGTACACTAGACATTATTTATGACTACCTGGGTCACAAGCTTAACATTGCTGGAGAATGGAGTCTGCAAGTGACTGACATGTCACATCAGTTTATGACCAGACTGGATCTCATCGACGCATCTCGTCTTCCTGTAACTCTAAAAGTGCAAGCTATAAGAGACATAGCTTTTTCTAAAATTCAACATCTTTTTGCAAATGTCCATATTCCACAAAAATTATTGCGTGAATGGGACAACAAAACCGTAAACATGGGTTAGGAAATGGCTTTGTCTCAACACCACAAGATGTTTTATCATCCAGAAAAGACAGGACGGGGGGGGGGTTTGGAGTTCCAAACTGCATGTGGGAGTATACAGCCCCAAGACAGTCTCACCTTACCAACATGCTGAACTGTGATGATGTCAGCGTGGGGCAAATGGCCAGAGCATCCTTATACCTTACCAACATGCTGAACTGTGATGATGTGAGCGTGGGGCAAATGGCCAGAGCATCCTTATACCTTACCAACATGCTGAACTGTGATGATGTCAGCGTGGGGCAAATGGCCAGAGCATCCTTATACCTTACCATCATGCTGAACTGTGATGATGTCAGCGTGGGGCAAATGGCCAGAGCATCCTTATACCTTACCGACATGCTGAACTGTGATGATGTCAGCGTGGGGCAAATGGCCAGAGCATCCTTATACCTTACCGACATGCTGAACTGTGATGATGTCAGCGTGGGGCAAATGGCCAGAGCATCCTTATACCTTACCAACATGCTGAACTGTGATGATGTCAGCGTGGGGCAAATGGCCAGAGCATCCTTATACCTTACCATCATGCTGAACTGTGATGATGTGAGCGTGGGGCAAATGGCCAGAGCATCCTTATACCTTACCATCATGCTGAACTGTGATGATGTGAGCGTGGGGCAAATGGCCAGAGCATCCCTATACCTTACCGACATGCTGAACTGTGATGATGTCAGCGTGGGGCAAATGGCCAGAGCATCCTTATACCTTACCAACATGCTGAACTGTGATGATGTCAGCGTGGGGCAAATGGCCAGAGCATCCTTATACCTTACCAACATGCTGAACTGTGATGATGTCAGCGTGGGGCAAATGGCCAGAGCATCCTTATACCTTACCATCATGCTGAACTGTGATGATGTGAGCGTGGGGCAAATGGCCAGAGCATCCTTATACCTTACCAACATGCTGAACTGTGATGATGTCAGCGTGGGGCAAATGGCCAGAGCATCCTTATACCTTACCAACATGCTGAACTGTGATGATGTCAGCGTGGGGCAAATGGCCAGAGCATCCTTATACCTTACCAACATGCTGAACTGTGATGATGTCAGCGTGGGGCAAATGGCCAGAGCATCCTTATACCTTACCAACATGCTGAACTGTGATGATGTGAGCGTGGGGCAAATGGCCAGAGCATCCTTATACCTTACCATCATGCTGAACTGTGATGATGTCAGCGTGGGGCAAATGGCCAGAGCATCCTTATACCTTAACAACATGCTGAACTGTGATGATGTCAGCGTGGGGCAAATGGCCAGAGCATCCTTATACCTTACCATCATGCTGAACTGTGATGATGTCAGCGTGGGGCAAATGGCCAGAGCATCCTTATACCTTACCGACATGCTGAACTGTGATGATCTCAGTGTGGGGCAAATGGCCAGAGCATCCTTATACCTTACCGACATGCTGAACTGTGATGATGTGAGCGTGGGGCAAATGGCCAGAGCATCCTTATACCTTACCAACATGCTGAACTGTGATGATGTGAGCGTGGGGCAAATGGCCAGAGCATCCTTATACCTTACCAACATGCTAAACTGTGATGATGTGAGCGTGGGGCAAATGGCCAGAGCATCCTTATACCTTACCAACATGCTGAACTGTGATGATGTGAGCGTGGGGCAAATGGCCAGAGCATCCTTATACCTTACCATCATGCTGAACTGTGATGATGTGAGCGTGGGGCAAATGGCCAGAGCATCCCTATTGCTGGTGGTGATGTGGTGGAGAAGATCGCTTCCTGGGTTTTAAAAGAAAGACCAATGGAAAGCTGGATGGACGGGCACAGGGATTCGGTGTGTCATCAGACTGGCCAGACTTAAACGACCTATGCTGGAGGACAGGTACTGAACTGAAGTGGACCTCTCACTACCAGCCTGTAGAGGTCTCTGATGCAGTCGTAGAAGACCCATCTGTCATCGTGGAAGCCAGGCTGCACACCATCTACAGCAATGCCACAGCAGTGAAGAGATTCTTACTTTACTGTGTAAAAGCACGTATGCAGGTTCTTCCTACAAAGTATGACTTATCACTGTGGTTCCCCCCCCCTCTGCCTGCTGCATGACCCCCCCCCCCCCCCCCCCCCCCCCTCAACACCTGGAGTCAGTAGCCCACATCATGAACAGATGTTCAAGGATTATATACTGCCAGACGTGACAGACTTGTGGAGCTCATTGCTGCTCAGATTCCCTGCGTGGCTGATGAGCAGATCTTTAAACACACTACAGTACAGTCTGAATGGTTTTACTCACCTAAAAAAACTTTTCTAGGAATTGCTAATACACCAGATATCGTTAACATCTCTCAGAATGGCAAAACAGTTACACTATTTGATGTGTCATGTGTATTTATTAAAATATCAGTCATTGATATCGACCGTTGAGAACCTTGGGTAGAAATGCCAGCTTATTGTGCTAGTGTTTGTTAGTCTGGGTCATGTACACAGGCTGGCGGTCCGTGGACTTTGTATCGGGGGGCTATCTAAAACAAGGGCCAAACAGTTGGCAAAGTGTGTGTGAGTGTGTGTGTGTGTGTGTGTGTTTGTGTGCGTGCATGTGTGTGTGCGTGCATGTGTGTGTGTGTGCGTGTGTGTGTGTGTGTGTGTGTGAGTGTGAGTGTGAGTGAGTGAGTGTGTGTGTGTGCGTGTGAGTGTGTGTGTGAGCGTGTGTGTGTGTGTGTGTGTGTGTGTGTAAGAGGTGTTGAGTGCTGGGCTCAGTGTAATATATGAATGTGGATTAAACTGTAATGTGAGTGTGAGTACGAGGAGCGTGTTCAGATTACCGATTAATAAGCGTTTCATTTCACTCCTCTGGCCACGGCACGGGTGCGACAGGCTTCGGTTTCCATCATTATTCCAGTCTGTCTTTGTCTGACGACCTGCGGGAAACACATGCGAGAAGTGAGCACAGAATACAAACTTCAATAAATAACGCTGCTTTCATTCTCACCGGTTCTTTAGTTTCAGCAGAGAAGCCTCTTCTATCGAGAACTGTTTTGTGTGTTAACTGTACCCTACAGGGTTATTAAAGATTTCATATAAATTATATCATTTACTCTTTCCTCCAAGAATTTCTGAGCTGTGAAGCTGCAAAAATGACAAGAAAGCATGATAAAAGTAGTTGATATGACCGTGTTCATTCTCCTAGAACAAATCTGAACATCGATCATAAGAGATCTGAGCT
>QVTF01015646.1:0-10310 GCA_003573665.1 Oxygymnocypris stewartii
GATACAGGCAAAAAGCTTTTAGAAAACAAAAGAGCTCCACCACCTCTATTAGAACTCATATGTGTTAACAAAACTTCTCCCTCCCATTCTCTTTTCCAGTCAGTAGCGTTAATACAATCACTATGAGTTTCCTGTACATACATCACATCGATGTTCTTCTGTTTAATTAATTCAAACAACAACATTCTTTTCTGTATATCTCTAGCACCATTTATATTGAGTGAACCCACCCTCACTGCACCCATCATAAGAAATAAGAAATAAAACAAAAACTTCCTTAAAAGAAAGGAACAAAAAAATTCATGTTGTTTCAAAACCATTTTCTGTTTGTAGCTCTTGTCTCAGTTTAGCAACAAACTTTTTAAGCCTATAAATCTCTTGTACTGTAAACTGATCAGTTCCTTCACCCACCCTCATCAGTGTTCCAACTGACTTGATGAACATTCTCCGATCAGGAAAATAATCCACAACTTGTACTTTTTTCAAATTCTTTGTCTTTTGCAGAAAACCCTGATTTTTCCAAAGGAATAATCACTCCTCTGTTTTCCACTAGTGTCAGTTACTTCACTGTCAGACTCATCTAATGCACTTTGTTCACTCTCATCACATTTATCACTGGTCCTAGCTTTTTCCATGTTTGCTTTTGCCCTTTTCCTTTTAGAAGATGGAGTTTTAAAAATCTCATCTTCATTCCCAAAATCACTGTCCATTCCTTCTTCTAAAACAGTCTCTGCAGCCTCAACCACATTACTGGATTCAACACTTAAATCTTCTCCTTCACCCCCATCTGTCTCTTTTATCTCTATGTCATTGACTTGTTCAGCCACATGCTCTGTTGATTTTTCACCATTTATCGCGTTATCCCGCACCTGCTCCTCCACAATTACACCTCCATCCTCAGCAGCCACATCCTCGTCCTTCTCTGGACAGGCACGTCTTACGTGCCCCTCCCGTCCGCATCCAAAACACTTCATTGTTTCAGATGATGCAAAAACAATATAGTCATATCCATCAATCCTAAATTTAAAGGCAACACTAAGTTCATCTATTTCACTTTTCAAGATCATGTGAACCTGACGTCTAAAACAAACAACATGTTTCAAAAAAGGTGATTTACAGCCTAGAGGAAGTCTTTTCATTTGAGAGACTATTTTTCCATGCCTTGATAGTTCAGCCACCAATAAATCATCTTTTATAAAAGGAGGAACATTTGACAGTGTAATCTTCCTTGCTGGCTGAACCAAAGGCATTACTGGTGTAAAGGTATCTTTTATTACTACCCCACTTTGAACCGCACTGTTCACTTTCTCTATAGCGTCAAGAAAAACAACGACAGCACCATTCATTCTCGACGCCGACAAGATACTCTCATATCCGACGGCCTTTCCAACCGCCAAACTACATTCCTCAACAGAACAATTCATCACCGGCGCGATTTTAATTCCGTGCCTCCGTGAAAGACGTTCGAATGCGGCATTACCCGCAAACGCCGACGCCGCCGCAGCCGCCATGGCTCGCCAGCAAACGCTGACGAGCAGCGGTTACAACTTTAACAGAAACTTTCCTTTCCACACACCAACTCAATCCTTAAAAATGTTCAAGACAACCTTTAAAACCTGACACAATAAAGGAACAGTTTATAGAAAGAAAGGACAGAGAAAACTCACTCGTACCGCACCACTCTCACGCCAACTCTCGCTCCCAGCATGCACTCAGAGAGAGAGAGAGAGAGAGAGCGAGAGAGAGGGAGGAGAGAGGAGGAGTGTGAGAGAGTGAGAGAGAGAGGAGTGAGTGTGTGAGAGAGAGAGTGAGAGAGAGTGAGTGAGTGAGAGAGTGAGAGAGAGAGTGAGTGTGAGAGAGTGAGTGGAGAGAGAGAGAGTGAGTGTGTGGTGAGAGAGTGAGTGTGAGAGAGTGAGAGAGAGTGAGTGTGTGAGAGAGAGAGTGAGTGAGAGAGTGAGTGAGAGAGTGAGTGAGAGAGAGAGAGCGAGAGAGAGTGAGAGAGAGATGAAATGTGCCTGTGTTAATTATCTACATCTGTTTGTATGTGCCTACCAACAATGAAACTGAATTTAGTCCTACTTCAAAAACACTGAGAATATAATGTAGTGTGGAAACTATTTTATTACAATAAAAGTTGCGGGGTAGTGTTGACAAGTTTGGCGTCAATTAAAGCATATATATATATATATACCCATACACACACACAATACATACATATAATTGGTCCCCCCCAATGTTCAAGACATGGTTACGGCCTTGGAGTATTGTATGCGGAGACACTGAGTGAAGTTCACTTCGAGTGATTTGAGTCAATTCTATGGTTCTGGTCGTCTGTGCTCTCTAACCTGTTGAGTCTCTCCGTCTCCACCTCGAACTCCCGGATCTTGCTCTCGGAGATGGCGGATCCGTGTGAGTATAGCGTCTGGAAGATCTCCTGGATGTTGGAGCAGTCCTGAAGGGAATGAGCCAGGTGTTCAGCCACGTTACTGGACACCTGCGGAGACACGCGGAAACAACACTAAACCAGCAGATCAGTGCGCTTCCACACCTCTCAAAACCAAAGAGATATTCTTTATCAAATTTAAGACTTGTCCACACCCTCCTAAAACGGCTCATTCAAACACGCCGCCACATGTCTATGTCACGTAAATGTATAAGCAATGAAAGGCGGCTGAACTATTATTCTGGCTGTAGTATTGTTGCTGCCGCCGGCGCCATGTCCTGGGGCCGGTTGCACCAGCTGGAGGTACAACCGGATGTAAGACTAGGCTGGACGTAAAACGCGCTTTAAGTCGTGTGTAGAATTTATACCTGTTGCATCTCGGCGTAGTGCTACGTCTGACACTAAATATTACGCCTAATCAGAGGTAGGTGTAAAGTGTAAAGTCATGATTTGCTCGGACATTGTTCGTTTTAAGGATGCATGTTTGTTTAAATTATTACTGCAGACGTGAATTGTAACGTTTATGGTCTTTTCAGGCAGGATAAGCGATATAATTCGTGAAGCTAGGTGTTGACTATACCACACTGCCAACAGTAATTGACCTAATTGTAATTATGCAGTAAAAATACATATGACCTGTGATTATTAAAAGAAGCTGTACCATTCGACTATTATTTGTAGCGTGCCTGCCATCCAATAATCGCAGTAAGTTTTGTAGGCTTTAATCAGAAAAAAGTATTCTGTTAGTTTTATCACAAAATACAAACTATAAATGTGGTTTTCCAGCCACAGAAAGACGTCAGTAAAACACACAATGTCACGTAAGTCACATTTACCTCAGAAAAGACATTCACTGTACATAAACTCGATAGTCAGCTAGAAAAATACCAAGCATTGTATTGCATTCATTATATTTTACTTAACCTGCCGCCTTCATTTTTAATGTTCGTGTGAAGAAATCTGTTATGGGAACGTGCAGGGAGACTTCAGATATAAAAACGAGATATGACTTAAGGCCGGTACACACCGGGACGAATTTCACGCGCAATATTTGCCGACGTTTAACGCCTCGTGACTAAACAAAGGGCGCCAATGTGAGTGTGCACACCGACACGAAAAACGCCACACGTAAAAGCGTCATATTTTTAAAAACGCCTCGGGTTCGTTTTTTTGGTTTGACGCCCGCGTCAAAACTATCCGACCAATGAGATTGGCGCTTTTGCTCACGTGTCTGGAGCTGCTGAAGTTACAGTAAAACACAACTTGGGGGCGCTCAAACACAAA
Source organism: Oxygymnocypris stewartii (assembly GCA_003573665.1). Classification (NCBI taxonomy): domain Eukaryota; kingdom Metazoa; phylum Chordata; class Actinopteri; order Cypriniformes; family Cyprinidae; genus Oxygymnocypris; species Oxygymnocypris stewartii. Next base: position 3,728 of record QVTF01015646.1, read on the forward strand.
ACAGTCTTGCCGAGCACACATACGTAATGACGAAGAAGTATACGCCAAGTAGCGTCTACACCGCCGGCGTCTTTCCTCATTCAACAGAACAATAATTTCTTCATCGCTGGAGCTGCTGGTGCTTGAAATATCCATGTTTTCTTTGTATGATTTTGACAAGCGTGTAAATACTTGCTCTCTTCTTCTGAGAGACAAGCGAGTGTCAGAAGCGTAAAGTTGCGCAGCGCCACCTTGTGTACCGGGGTATTTCTGTTTTACATTAAGCGCCATCTAATGTCAGGGAATGAATTTGCATGTTCAGTCGGCTCATCGACAGCGAAAATCGCTTGGGTGTGAACACAAGAAACGCGTTGAAAAACGCTGGCGAATAACGCACGCCGATATTCGTCCCGGTGTGTACGGGCCTTTACTCAGTGAAATCATGGCGCAGTGGCTTCATTTGTTATGATGTCTTGAGCAATTCAGTTCTATATTAATAGTTGTGGCCATTGCAGCATGAACGTCATCTCAGCTATATCTTATAACTGCGGGAGAAAGTGTCAGCGTGGACGCGCATTGTCTACACCGGGCGTAGTTGTGTCTGACTGTAGTTTTAGTTGGTGCAACAATGGTGAATATTTATCGTAAAGCTGGATGCTGTAAAGCCCAGCATAGGGCTTGGACCCAGCTTTTTTACTTTTTTTTTGTGAGTAGCGCATTTTACGGAGGATTGTGTCCTGAACCTGGGAGAGAGTAGCCTACAATGCTTCTGTGCACAAAGACTGTTTCTATAAAGTGAAGAACAGTCTGACGCTTCTGACTCACAGTCTGTAAGTATGATTTCATATTTAAAGAATTAGCCGCTGATGATTCAAACATGAGTTTTGAGCAGTGTAGAGTAGTGCTTGTGTTGTTTCTCCGATCACAAATGCAGACGTGGTAATGTGTAAAAAGATCATATAAGTCATTATAATCAGTAATTATGTTAATAATGGGTTTTATTGTTTTAGTCTCGTCGCGCCGGGACACGGCATCACAATACGGTGAGGGGCGTAACATTTCCACCTCACGCTTGATGTATTCGGCCAATCACAAGCACCGGATATCTGGCCAATCAGAGCACGCCTCGCTTCTCAGAATGATGAGCTTTGTAACAATCGACGTGTTTCAGAAAGATGGAGCATAGAGGAGAAACAATAATGTACAGTATGTGGAATATAATGTGTTTTTAACCTTGAACACATTGCATTACACCAAATACACAACATAACGTTCTTTAAGAAACATCATACGATCCCTTTAACTGACTGTGAAAAGTCCCACATTTCACCTTTAAGACTAAAGTCTGAAACTCTCCCGCTGATATACACTGTAACATTCAAACTGAAATCACCGGTGATGACATCATCACTACATCTGCCTAACCAATAACAGCTCTCCCTTCCTGTCTTATTTGCATGCTGCAGTGTGATTGGCTGTTTCCTTCTATCCATCATTTTTTGCATTTATACTGTAAATATAGTGTCACATTATGTGCTGATTAATATAAAAAAGCATAAAAATATACTATCACTGTTACACTTAACAGTAAATAAAATAAAATAATAAAATAAATCTACTTCTATGCTCTTAAGACACTTAACCTGAATATATATATATATATATATATATATATATATATATATTTATTATTGAAACTAAATGCATTCAAATAAAAGTGTATTTACATAATTAAAAATATAAAATCACCTCATTACACATCACCTTTTACATACAATTAATTAGTTCTACTATCAATTCTACTTTTTTAAATAAAACAAAACAGAATAAAATCTACACTTATGCTCTTGGTCAAGACATTTAACCTAAATAATATAAAAATAAACAATAAAATAAAATAACAAAACTAAATTAGAATAAACCACTGGTGATGACATCACAACATTTGCATACTAAATCATGCATAATGTGATTATTTGTATGTGGAAGTGTGATTGCTCTTTTCTTTCTTAACCATCGACTGCTGTGTTTACACTGAAGATGCTGTTGCATCACGTGTCGTTTCTCTGAATCTGATTTACATATCATCATAACATCAGCTGAATGAAGTCTGAGTCTGTTCTGCTCGAATGCTGATGGAATAGTAAATGATTTGGCTCTGATTGTTAGCACTACTGCCAGAGAGAGAGAGAGAGAGAGAGAGAGAGAGAGAGAGAGAGATGCAGTCTGAGCCCAACCCTGTTCAACATCTACATCAACGAGCTGGCAGAAGCTCTGGACCGCTCCGGCAACATCCCGGGCATCGCTCTGCACGACTCCGAAGTCAAATGCCTGCTGTATGCGGACGACCTGGTTCTGATGTCCCCCACAGCCGAGGGTCTCCAGCACAGCCTGGCCCTGCTGGAACAGTACTGTGAGGAATGGCTCTGACGGTCAACCTGGACAAAACCAGAGTCATGGTGTTCCAGAAGAAGGCCAGGTCTCAGGGAAGCAGATACCAGTTCAGTTACGGAGGAGAAGTTCTGGAGCACAGCACCAGCTACTCTTACCTGGGCATCCAGATCTCTGCATCGGGGGGCTTCAGTCTGGCTGTGAAGGCCTTGTATGAGAAGGCCCGGAGGGCATTTTATGCCATCAAATCACGGTTCGGCCAATTAAAATTACCAATTAAAACATGGGTTAAACTATATCACGCAATCATTAAACAAATTCTACTGTACGGGAGTGAAATTTGGGGACCAGTAATCAATTTTAAAAATTGGGATAAAACTTCAATAGAAAAACTACAACTAGAAATTATCAAAAACATTTTAGGGGTCCATAGATCTACATCCAATGATGCCTGCAGAGCTGAATTAGGCTTATACCCACTGAAGATCGAGATCCAGAAGAGATGTGTTCAGTTCTGGCATCACCTCCATCAATCTGATCCTGATTCGATCCAATATAAAGCCCTCCTCGCCAATGAAACCGCAGCAGAATCTCATCCTCTAAACACACTCGCTCATCAGCTCGTCCACAAAACCCAGCTCCTCACCGACTACAGCTTCACCCCCAGAACCATTATTAAAGACATTGACACCAATCTAAAAGACATTCATGATGAATCTCTAAACATACAATTTGGCCTTCAAAATAAGCTCCAATGCTACTCAACCCTAAACAGAACCACTACATTTGCCAATTATTTATTGATTAAACCATTTAAAGAAAGACAAATCCTCTCCAAATACAGATTAAGTGACCATGATCTAGAGATAGAGAGAGGAAGACATAGACAAACATGGACCGAGCGAGAGCAGAGGATCTGTAGACACTGTGATCTACAGCAAATAGGATGAAAACACTTTCTGATGAGTGTCCCAAATATCTCCATGTGAGGGAAACATTTCTCCCCAGATTTGACGCCCTGATCCCTTCATTTACAGAGCTCAGTGATTCAGAGAAAATGCCCTTCTACTCGGAGAAGATGATAACACAGCTGCTCTCGCTGCTAAATATGTGTTAACCATTCATAATGTTAGATGTTCAACATGATTCACGTGATACTGACCAACTTGATATTTTCATTTATTTAGAATGATTTTGATTTTATTTATTATGTATGTTGTGTATTTATTTACCTATGTTATTGTTGTATATACTGTATATATTTGATGCTTTGGCAACATTGTGCTACGCAGTCATGCTAATAAAGCTAATTTGAATTGAATTGAATTGAATTGAGAGAGAGAGAGAGAGAGAGAGAGGAGAGAGAGAGAGAGAGAGAGAGAGAGAGAGAGAGGAGAGAAGAGGAGAAGGTGACCGAGTGAGAGAGACAGAAGAGGAGAAGGTGACCGAGTGAGAGAGAGAGAGAGAGACACGGAGAGAGACACGGATAGAGAGACAGAAGAGGAGAAGGTGACCGAGTGAGAGGAGAGAGAGAGAGAGAGACACGGAGAGAGAGACACGGATAGAGAGACAGAAGAGGAGAAGGTGACCGAGTGAGAGAGACACGGAGAGAGACAGAAGAGGAGAAGGTGACCGACGAGTGAGAGAGAGAGAGAGAGAGAGAGAGAGAGAGAGAGAGAGAGAGAGACAGAAGAGGAGAAGGTGACAAAGTGAGAGAGAGCGAGAGAGAGAGAGACCGAAGAGGAGGTGACCGAGTGAGAGAGAGAGAGAGAGAGAGAGAGAGGAGAGAGAGAGAGACAGCACACTAGCATACAGCACTACTCACACTCTTAGTGCAGTATGCAGTGTGTACAACATCTGCATGATCTACAGACAGGGTAAAACAGACAGGATCGTTATGGTCTGGTTAATGTACTGTAGTAATTACTGTAGTAATAGCTCTAATGTGAGGTTTTCTAATCTGAACACAGTCGAAGCGTCTTTCTGTCTGTCTCACCCCGATGCTGCTGATTTCAGAGCCGAGGATGGATCTCTCCGCTGGCAGCGATTCTGAGCGCGTTTTCGACAGCTTCACTCGCTCCGCCACCTGCCACAAACAACACACACACACCACACACACACACACACACACACACAACACACACACACACACAACAACACACACACGCACACACGCTCACGCACCACGCACTCACACACACACCACACACACACCACACACACACACAACACGCATGCACACACACACACACCACACCGCACACGCACACACACACCACACACACACACACACACACACACACACACACACACACAACACGCATGCACACACACACGCACACGCACACACACAGTCAAACATCCAGGATAAGTGGGTTTAAAGTAGTACTTCTCTTACTTCTGTTATTCTACTTGCATGAGTTTTTCTTCTGCGAAACACACAAGGTACATTTGAACTTAAATTCTGGCCCTCATTTCAAACAACAACATTTAAGAACTGGAGCTGTTAAACTCTACAATGAAACCACATAAAGCATCACATAACAGAAGAGCAACGACTGCTGAAAAAAAGAGATAATTAAAAAACGAATAAAATCTAATCACTAATACACTCTTGATCAAGACACTTTAACGTAATAAAATAAAATGGAAAAATAAAAAATAAATAATGAAGTAAAATCTACGATCACTCTTATGCCCTTGATCAAACTTAATTTTAACAAAGATTAAAAAATTAAATCTATCACTATTATGCTCTTTGATCAAGGCACTTAAATTAAATTAAATAGAAAAATAAACAAAACAATTTAAATTAGTAAAATAAAATAAATTAATATACTATTAATGTATAAAAATAATATTTAAATAAAATACATAAAAAAAACTTTCAGCGAAAAATATCAAGCAAGGCAATATTTCTCATTTTAATTGAGCTTAAGTTGTACTAAAATAACTCAAACTAAAAAAATAAATAAAAAAAAAGTTAACGCATGAAACTATAAACATTTTTATTATAACTGAAATAAAATATATTATAATATTATATATATTTTTATTATTATTTTATTTGATCTAGTTGCCACGGCACCATATCTCACTTTCATTTAGTTCAACTTGTACAATAATAATAATAAAATAAATAAATAAATGGCTTTAAGAAGAGCTGTGAAGTACTTTGGCGACGGGGATGTCGTTGCTGCTGCTGCTGGTGCTGAGTTCTCCGGTGCTGGGGTTGATGGGACGTCCCGCCGGAGTCAGACGCCCAGGACTGGACGGAGCGCCGGGCTGGATGCTCTGGAGACGCGTCTGCAGCTCTCGCACCTGCAGGACAGAAACACACCTGTCTGTCAGAACACCGGCCGGGACGCTTCAGTCCGTTTGTCCATCTTCAGAGTTCAGAGAGCAGCTCCAGAGCTAAATCTACACGCTGAGGTTCACTCAGAATCTGACCTCATGTGGCTTCAGTTCAGTTTATATTAGAGACAGCAGAAGCCATGATGATCACATACCTCTCATCTAATACACACGAGGAAACACAAACACAGACACACACACATACACACACACACACACTCACACACACACTCACACTCACACACCACACACACACACACACACACACAGACACACCCACACACACAAACAACAAACACACGGGAGAGAGACATACACATAAACACACACACACATCACACTCACTCACTCACTCACTCACACACACACACACCCCACACACACACACACACCCACACACACCACACACCACACACACACACACACTCACACTCCCACATACACCACACCACACACACACACAGACACACACACACACACACAAACAGACAAACACACGGGAGAGAGACATACACATAAACACACACACACACAGTCACACACACACACACACACACACACACACACACACACATCCACTCACTCACTCACTCACACACACACACACCACACACACACACACACACACACGGGAGAGAGACACACACATAACACACCACTCACACACACACACACACACACACACACACACAGTGAATCAGTGAAGTCACAGTGAATTGATTTTCAAGGGCATTTTTGCTGTGAACACACTTGTGTTTGTAGCGGGCAGCGCTCGGGTCAGCCGTCCCGGAGCGGCATCTGCGTGATGTTGGCAGCGATTGTGAATTTTTCAAGGCAAATAAAGCTTTACCTGCCAATG
>QVTF01015649.1:0-10435 GCA_003573665.1 Oxygymnocypris stewartii
GTGGGGGGGGGGGTAGTCAATTTTTGCGTATAAATATTACGCCAAATAGAAACAGAAAATCGTGCTATAGCCTACACACTTTCATGAGATCGTGTTAGACAACAATTAGCTATTTTACAAATGGGAATAGGCTACAATGAATTCATAACAATGTTTTACATTCAAGCTACATTCAAGCTTAAAAACCCTTAAAATGTATAGTGAAAAGTTCTTTTAAAAGCATCTGGAATGCAATAAAGTAATTTTAAAGCTGTTTTTAAAGCATTTGCTGCATGGATTAAAAAGATAGGCCAATAAATAATTCACATAGTCCTATCAGTCAGACAAAATTGCATTGCAGCAAATCCTTTAAATTTCAAGGACAAAGATTTACATACTTTTTTATTATTATTGAATACAATTATAAAATAAAACGCAAATTATCAGGCCTGTTTTAGGCTTTCCCTTATTTGTATATTTTAGATGGTGAGGTGATGGGGAAAAATGACTCGCCATCTCCTCATTGGACCCGCAGAGAGAAATATATGCATCTTAACGGATTACATAGGCTAATGAAGAGTTTTTGCTTTGCTTTGAATTATTTCGTTTTAAAGTAGTATTTTGAAGCTTTCTATAGATATATTTATCATATCTCTGAGCCAGTTTCGAGTTGCCGAGTTTCGGTTCATCATTGAAGCGCTCTTGTTCAAAACCGGCAGAAAGTGCATTCTCTGTTTTCTTATTTTATAAAAGCACAATGTTGATATTGTGAATGCACACAAATAAAAGTAGACCCTTTACAGTTCCAAATGATATATTACTCTTACCTTTATGAGAAAAAAATCACACGGCGTATTTTAAGTTGTTTTTACTGTAAGAAAAAAAGCCTCCATGTCCTGTAAAGCTCGCTTCAGCTTCCACTCTCCACACAAACTGTTGGATATTGCACATTTATATAGGTTAAACATTTAAACTAACACTGTGATATGCTTGAACTGTTTATAGGCCTATCTATCGATTTTATTTTAGTCAAGTCGTGATGATTTGATAAGGCTAAATTAATCAAACTGGCGATCAACTCTGATGCTGGCCGCTTGGTCATTGCTTAAAAAAAAAAAAAAATACATTTAACGAACAAAAATGCTCCCAAGGTTTTTTTTACATTAACTTTATGAAGAAAAAAAACGAAACATAGTCTAATCACTTTTCCATTACATACTGAACAATTTTAATAGGTAGCTATAAGCTGTTTTGGGAGAAGGGAAAGACTCATATCGCTGAGAACAAAAAAAAAAAGTTTTTTTTTTCTTCCAGTACATCCATGATATTTCCATGTTCCGCTTTTAAGCCACAACCTACAGATCCCACAACACAAACATAACATTCTCAAACATAAAAGCAAGCATTGGCAGTGCTGCGTGCGTGATTTGGCAGGATGTGCGCACATCAAATAGCCCTGCATCAGTTTAATAACTTTGATAACTTTAATTCTTACAACTGTTAAATTAATGGGCAAATGGTAAATATGTCGAAGATCACATATAAATAGATAGCAAAATAGCCAATGTAAACTAAATGTTATAAACATCGGAGCAACCATAGAAATGTTTAAATGAATCTTTATTATAACAAATTTAGTCTATAGTTTTTTTTTATTCACAACAGTTTACAGTTGCCCACAGAAAAAAACAGGGGGTGCTGCAGCACCCTCAGCACCCCCCCTTCCCGCGCCCCTGTGTCAATACATTTGATAGGACAAGATGATGTAAAATCAAAAGTAATAAGCTTATGATCAGAGATTGGGGTAACCAGACCATTGATTGAAATATCATTCAATCCAGATGTACAAACTAAGTCCAGTGTGTGGCCATGAATATGAGTTGGGAAATTAACATTCTGATAAAGATCAAAGCAGTCCAGGACAGTGTTTAATTGAGTACTGTAAGAACAGGGAGTGTCAACATGGATGTTAAAGTCACCGAGCAAGATAACCTTGGATGATGAAGCACAGGCTAGTGTTAACAGTTCACTAAGTTCAGAGAAAAACTCGTTTTGCTGTTAGGGTGGTCTGTAAATTAGGATGGTTGTTAGGGAACTTACTTATATGGAAGCACACCATATATGCTTATGGAATATAGGCTATATATTTGTTTTGCTTTAGTCTTGTTTTGACACTTAAGGTCTTTTGGTGTTTCAAAATTGTATTTATATATGTATCCATATTATATGTAGTTCAGTTAACGAAGAAGCAGGACTAAGTAAGCGTGAACATCATTCACGGCGAACAGAGGACAGAGACACTCCTACATGAACACTTCTGCCACATGCTAAAATAGCACAAATAGGTGAAATAGAAAGAGTGCTGTTCCGAATTCAGCCGCTGAAACAGATGCAGCGATTCACTCACTTCCCAATCGATAAGACTGAGTGAGTCATTTACGCATGGGACTTCTGCTTTCTAAAAAGGCAGCTCATTGGGTTTGGAGACATACCCATACTCACGCCGTCAATGTTCAGCACAAAAAACATGCATTCTTCCAAAACAGCTTTCGATCTCTGAACATAATGAGTCTAAGCAAACAATATTCAAGAGTGCCAAAGACGGATGAATCACGCACCGAAATATTTGGTTTACCTATACAAGCAGCAGCACAAAAAGTTAGTTAGTTCAAACAAAGTATAAAGTTATTTAGTTCAAATACAACAGAAGTTTGTCATGCTAGCTTGTACTAAAGTTACCTGTTGGAGGGTAATGCTGGCATTATATTATTTAGTAGGAACCGCACTCAACATTTAGCTACAGCAACATCCTACAATAGGCTAATTCCTTCTTGTGATATATCTATAGGACGTAACTGTGCATGTTCTGTTTTTTCCACGTTTGACAAGTTAGAAATAAAATTTTATGTCGTTATATGGGAACAAAGTATATACGCGCTGTAGATTGAATCCAGATTAAATGTGATTTCAGCACTAGTTAGCGGACAGCGCCGAATCAATGAGAGATCTGCATCTTAAATAAATTGACAAAATACAGGCTGATGTATTAAAGCAGAGTTTACATAGTTAACAAGCTTTCTAAACACACTAGATAAATCACAGATGGTGATGCTTTTAGTCTTTTGACATGGTAGAAACAATGCATGAGCGGGTAAATATTTTTTCATCACAGTGCAACAAACAAAATCACACACACACACACACACACACACACACACACACACACACACATATATATATATATCTGTCAGAATACTGTTGCATAAGTTTCGGTGGGACATTGCGCACTTCAAACACATCTAGGCACGGAAGAAATAACAAGCTGGAGTTAATTACTCACCTGTTAGGAGCAGGAGATGTCTTGTACTGAATCTGTTCACCGTTAAGAATCTCAAAGACTGTGTTTCTTTCAGTCCATGGACGTTTGTTCGCGCTAGAGGAGGATTTTTGAAGATCACTCAGAAGAACGGGGCTCTGCTGCATCAGATGCATATATAGGATCGGGAAGAGCGACAGCTCCACCTCCTGAGCTTCTGAAGCTTTCAGAGTATCCTCTCATTAGAGGAGCCAGGATTCATTCAACACTGGACGTCTCTGTTTTAAATATAGTAAGACCAGAATGCTAGCCACTTTCCAGGAAAGAGCTGGGTGAAAAATTATTAATACCCAGTAAGTAACCTATATTTGAATTAAATTCCAATTTCCAGCATTTCTACCATTTTTGGCACCAAGCAGAATGGCAATAATTACAAGTGAATAACAAAAAATGGCACATTATAATAATAATTATTATTATTATTATAACAATAATATGAATATAAAAAATAAAGATGAAAGAAGGCTACAGGGGATACAAGAAATTCAGTAATTAAGAGATAGAAAAATGTGTAATCAACAGAGATAATTAATTGAGTTGATCAAATAAATAAATAAATAATAAATAAACGTAAGAGCTGGCAGAACTTAAAGGGATAGTTCAAAAAATAAATAAATAAAATGCTGAAAATGCCCTCATCCTCAGGCCATCCAATATGTAGATAGGTTTGTTTGTTTGTTTGTTTGTTTGTTCATGGCATCAGATTTGGAGAAATGTAGCATTACATGACTTGCTCACCAATAATGATCACAATAATGCACAAGTAATCCACACCACTCCAGTCCATCAATTAACACTTTGTGCACCAAAATGTTAATAAGAAACAAATACATAATTAAAAATACATAACTTTAAATGTCCATAATCCCACTTCCTCCAGAGAAAAAGTCAATATTCTGTTGTCCTTTCACATCAAAATCCACCCACATATTTGTTGAGAACTGTTTTCACTTGTAAACGATGCTTGATCTGTTCATATTTCTCTCCTAATTCAGACAAGATTACTTTATTTACTAAATTTACAAAAGGCCTTAATTGATGGATTTGCTTCATACAAATATGTTGCTTTGCACTTCACAAGATGTTAATTAATGGACTGGAGTGGTGTGGATTATTGTGATGTTTTTATCAGCTGTTTGGACTCTCATTTTGATGGCACCCATTCACTGCAGTGAGCAAGTGATATAATTCTACATTTCTCCAACTTCATTACTCTTTATTTTCCCCACAGAAATTAATGGGTAACAGTGACTTACCTTCTTCCAAAATGGACGGAGCCTCCCTTGTTGACTGCATTGTTGACATAGGCTTTCTTATTAGTTTGTTATAAGAAAATATTTGTATCACATAAATTCTTACCCATATAACATATAGAGAATTATGGACCCCAGTGATGCTGGCTTCTGTGATGTGACATGATTTATTTTTGTCTTGGAATTCCTGCATTGAATCTTGTAATTTTCTGGATTTATTTTAGGATAGGACTATTTTAGGTCATCCAGATTCATCTGATGAGTGACAGTTTAGCATTAGGATCAACATGTGAGAAGTATGCTCAAACTGAACCCATGACTGTTTTCATAAATGGGAACAAAAGGCACATTGAGAAGACAGTATTAGGGTGATCTCAGCTACCACTGCCTGAACAAATTCCAATAAATCCCACATAACTGTGGGAGACAATTACTGATTAGTAATCCTGAAAAACAAGGGCTGTCTCTTTGATTCTATACACTTATATGCATAACACTAAATCTAAATTGTGATTATGGTTCTCAACAGGCTGTCAGCTAATGAGAAACTTGTGATGGCAGTCACAAGATTGTTCCTTTTAAGTCATTATGGAAGCATAAATAGCTAATTTAAGAGTTTCATTCTTTAGAAGAACTTCCCCAAATCAACTGTGCCTGTGAAGATGAATATTTGGAATTTTTATTATGGAATAAATGTTAATGTAACACTTTCTAAGAAACTATGATTGCGTTAAACAAGTTTCTTTGTGACAAATGATTTTGGGACCCTTCTCAGTGTATTTTTGGTGTGTAGAAAGATTTTTTGATGTTGTCTCGTGTTCTTCATTCTTTTCCCAGCTTGATGACTTTATATTTTCATATGCCGCTATACTGAACATCTTACCTTCAGAGATGGCAATACTGTCAAGAAAAGCCGATTCAAACTCTTGGGAGAGCTTCACAAGGAGTGAACTGAAGCTGGAGTCAGTGCATCAAGAGTCCCCACGCTCAGACATCTCCAGGAAAAAGGCTACTAAGCCACTTCTGAAACAGAAATATCATCAGGAGTATCTTACCTGGGCTAAGGAGAAAAATAACTGCACTGTTGCTCAGTGGTCCAAAGTCCTCTTTTCAGATTAAAGTAAATTTTACATTTAATTTGAAAATCAAGGTCTGGAGTCTGGAGGAAGAGTGAAGCGGCACAGAATCCATGTTGCTTGAAGTCCAGTGTGAAGTTTCCACAGTCAGTGATGATTTGGGCTGCCATGTCATCTGCTGGTGTTGGTCCACCAGCAGATGACATGGTCATGACAATTGTCAAACTGCACCAATATCAACAACAAACTCCAGCATATACAGTTGTCAGACATGACTGGAACTTCAAATGGGACAGGCTTCTATAGTCAGATGAAACAAAAAAAAGCTTTTTTGCAGCAAACACTCAGGATGGGTTTGGTGAATACAGGGATGAAAAGTACCCCACACTGTGTTTTCTGAAGTCCACAGTCAACACAGCCATCTACCAGGACATTTTAGAGCACTTCATGATTCCTTCTGCTGACAAGTTTTATGGATATGCTGATTTCATTTTCTAGCAGGACTTGGCACTGCCAAAGATACCAAAAGCTGGTTCAATGACCATGGTGTTACTGTGCTTGATTGGCCAGCGAACTCACCTGACCCGAACCCCATAGAGAATATATTGGGTATTATCAAGAGAAAGATGAGAGACACCAGACCCAACAATGCGGATGGCCTATCAAAGCAACCTGGGCTTGTATTACACCTGAGCAGTGTCACAGGCTGATTGCCTCCATGCCACGCCGCATTGATGCAGTAATTCATGCAAAAGGAGGCCAAACCAAGTAGAGTGCATAGAAATTGACATATTTTCAGAAGCCTGACATTTCTGTTTAAAATATCCTTTTTATATTGATATTATGTAATATTCAAATTTTCTGAGACACTGAATTTTGGGTTTTCATTATCTGTAAGCCATAATCATAAAACATTTCAAGAAATAAAGGCTTGAAATATTTCAATATATGTGTAATGAATCTATATAAAATATGGGTTGTACTTTCTGAAATGAGTGAGAAAAAATATTGACCTAGTTGCTATCCAGGGACCGGATTCACAAAACATTCTTAAGAAGAAATGTCTTCTTAACTGCCATTTTCTTCTTATTTTTTAACTTTAAAAAAAAGTTAAGAATATTTTGTATTCCAAACATTCTTCTTAAGAATATTCTAATATTTTTTCTTAAGACTGTTCTTAAGACAAAACTTAAGAAGAATTCAAATTCTTTAAATTAAGAATATATTTGAGAACTTATTAAGAATTTTTAAAGAATTGCACTTAAGAAAATTCTTACGAACTTCGTGGAATTTTTAAGTTAAGGTTGTTCTATGTGAAAAAGCAGAAGTTGAACACGACTCATTCATTTTTATTAAATTAATACAATTGTCTAATAAAGTGTTTTATTGATACAATGTTCGTTTTCATATGAAAAAATAACATACTTAAAGGAGACATTATGTTTTAACTCTAGGCCCAAATTACATGGTTTTTTGGGAACATTCAAAAATGTTCTCTATCAATAACAATACCTTGACTTAACTGGTTCCTGAATTTGTCAAACTCTTAACCCCTTAATGCCTCGCCACAGCCAATCACCAGCACTTGATTTGGGCACATCAAGCATTCTCCATGCTTACTGTTTCACTAATGTTGAAGTATTATATTTGGTATCAAACAACAAGACATGTTTTAATACTCATTTTTTTCGAGGCAATTTGTTTAGTGCCTTAAAAGTATCGGATACCCAGCCCTACACAAATGTGAAAATTATCTTATGTTTTACTCACCCTCATGCCTTTCAATATGTTTTTCTTTCTTCTGCAGACCACTTTTGGAGTTATTTTATTTTACATTGTTTTTAGAAAGTTGTCCAAGATCTGTTGAGGCATAAAATGCATCTGAGTGGGTATACCGACATTTTGATTATCCAAAAATGTAGTGTAGAAATCATAAAGGTAATCCATATGGTTCTAGTTAATGAAACAAAGCAATACGGTTTAACTATAAACTTTTGCTTCTGCTTAAAATGGCAATGATTGTTGTTACAATATATCATGTAGATTTCTTTAAAAGTGCTTCCCCTCATTCAATAAAATTCATAGACATCTTTTCATGCAGCTGTTTTACACTGATTTTGGTTTTAAATCTGGGGTGTCAAACTCAGTTCCTGGAGGGCCGCAGCCCTGCAGAGTTTAGTTCCAACCTTGCCCCAAAACACAAACCATGTAGTTTGCAAATAAGCCTAAATGACTCGATTAGCTGGATCAGGTGTGTTTAATTAGGGTTAAGTCTGAACTGTGCAGGGCTGTGGCCCTCCAGGAACTGATGCTGCGTTCCAGGCAGGTTTTTGAGCCCGTAAGTCACGACTTCAAACCACGACTCAGTGACTTTGTAGCATTCCTGGCAAGTCACGCCAAACTGCCTGAGTGCTTAACGTTATCTATGCCTAACATTTCCATTTAGCGATATACTTTCACAACATACTTATCGTTTCAGAAACATAACATTGTAATACATAATCGTGTGTGTATTATTTATTATTATTAATTTGATTGCAACTTTATATTGTCCTAAAGTCTATTTCTCACAGAGTACCACTTGCATAAACACCGCATCCGTAAGGGCTGCCATTGTTGTTTCACACGCTATGTGACGTCTGAGCGCGGAACTGGGAGTACATCGATCTAGTACGAGTTCACGGGTGGGAAGTCACGGGTTTGACTGCCGTTCCAGTGCACTTTTACAGGTAGAAGGTTGGAAAAACACGGGTTACGGATTGCCTGGAATGCAGCATGAGTTTGACACCCCTGTTTTAAATGGTCCTTGGTTTGTTTATTTACCCCCATAGGAACTGAAAATTATACACAAAGAAGAACCATTTAAAAAAATAAAGAAACTGAATTTCTGCATGAAAAGAAAATACAGAATTTGTTGTAATACCATGACCTTAGATGACTTGCCTATGCTGATGACAGATTAATACAGAAATAATAATAATAGTAATAATAATAACAAAAGTTGACTTGTTCCACACCTGAATTGCCATGCTTATCTGTTGATCTCCACAGTCTTTCCACATGGCCTTATACCAAAAACCATGTTTTAATACTGTATTAATGCTGTATTACATTCACACATTACAGCCTATGTTCCACAGAGACAATGATCTGGAAGCTGTGCAGGAAAGCTTGACTGTGATGTTTTGATCCACCATGTGATTTTAGCTAAATTTATAGAAAGTAAATGTATATAATTTACTTTGCCTTACTTGACTAGAGTTTTAAATGTCCAGGATAGATGGAATTTTCATAATCAACAATCCAATATGTGACGAGACGACAGTTTACCAAGTCTCAGGCCTCGAGATGTATGTTTCATCCTCACCAGAACTCAAAGATTATATAGGTTAATATGCACGTATACATGCATAATATAAGTATAAGTGAGCAAATGCGCACAGAACGTGAATACAAACGTCTTTTAATTGCAAGGTAAGCGTTTTCCCATAGAAAACAATTACAAAATGCTTAACGCATTAAGATATTGATAATGGAGGACCAAATTCCATATACTTAATAAAATATACTATGTACACGTACAGGAGAATATGAAAATGGGGGTGGGGGGAGCGCTATATACAATATGTTGTCTGAAAGCCTTACCTCAGTCGGTTGGCATGATGTCTGCTGTAGTATCGTCAGAGTTTGTTGTAGTCAGGGCCGGATTATCCAATGGGCATTATGGGCATAGGCCCATGCGCACTTGAGGCACAAAAATGTCAGAGTGTCTTTACGTTAAATGCAAATAGCGAGCTTGTTGGCAAACGCTATTTACAGTAACTCTGCCCACCAATAATAAAAAAAAGACAATTAAATGAGCGGCTTCAGTGGTGTAGGCAGTAGAGCATCAGGCTAATAAATTATTTTGTTGCGATCGACGCTGGATCGAATCTGCATTTTGCTGATCCGTGTACAAGCACTCTCACTCTATGGGCCTCATTTATGAAACATGAGCAGAACGAACTTTTGTGTAAATCATTCATAACCCCGTTATGATGTAGACTAAACTGAGGAATTCATGAAAATGTACACACTCTGTCAGTTTAAATCTAGATTAAAGACCCATCTCTTCAACCTGGCGTACACATAAGACACTTCTAATAATCAAATCCGTTAAAAGATTGTTAGGCTGCATTAATTAGGTCAACCGGAACCGGGAACACTTCCCATAACACCCGATGTACCGATGTGTTGCATCGTAAGAAGAATGGCATCTGCACTAATATTAGTCTGTTTCTTTCTTATTCTGAGGTCACCGTAGCTACCCAATCCAGTCCGTATCCAGGCCAGATCGTCACTGCAGTCAACATATCCAGTCCATATCAGATGGTCACTGCAGCAATCCGGATCCAGTCCGTATCTAGATCAGATGGTCACTGCAGTCAGCGGATCAGTCCGTATCCAGCCCAGATGGTCACTGCAGTAATCCGGATCTAGTCCGTATCCAGATCAGATGGTCACTGCAGTCACCGGATCCAGTCCGCATCCAGATCAGATGGTCACTGCAGTAATCCGGATCCAGTCCGTATCCAGATCAGATGGTCACTGCAGTCACCGGATCCAGTCTGTATCCAGATCAGATGGTCACTGCCGTCACCGGATCCAGTCTGTATCCAGATCAGATGGTCACTGCAGTCACCGGATCCAGTCTATATCCAGATCAGATGGTCACTGCAGTCACCGGATCCAGTCTGTATCCAGATCAGATG
>QVTF01015650.1:0-10347 GCA_003573665.1 Oxygymnocypris stewartii
CTTTTCTTTTGCTATCCTCTATCCTTCCACCTTTATCATGTGTTTCCATACCATACCAGTTGTCTGGCTACCAGTTGGAGCTCGCATCAAGTTCAAGACACTGATGCTTGCATATAGAACAACCACAGGCTCAGCACCTGCCTACTTCCACTCACTATTACGAATCTACATCCCCTCCAGAAGCCCCTCCTACTTCCACTCACTATTACGAATCTACATCCCCTCCAGAAGCCCCTCCTACTTCCACTCACTGTTACGAATCTACATCCCCTCCAGAAGCCCCTCCTACTTCCACTCACTATTACGAATCTACATCCCCTCCAGAAGCCCCGCCTACTTCCACTCACTATTACGAATCTACATCCCCTCCAGAAGCCCCGCCTACTTCCACTCACTATTATGAATCTACATCCCCTCCAGAAGCCCCGCCTACTTCCACTCACTATTACGAATCTACATCCCCTCCAGAAGTCTGAGATCTGCTAGTGAGCGACGCCTCGTGGTACTATCACAGAAAGACTCAAAATCACTCTCCAGAATATTCTCTTTCACCGTTCCTGGCCGGTGGAATGATCTTCCCCCCCATCCGGAACGCTGGATCCCTGTCAATCTTCAAGCAACAACTGAAAACTCATTTTCATTTTCAAAACTCAACTTTCGACACTACTTGACTTCATCCTAAACTTTAAAGAAAAAAAAATCTTAATCTTTCTCTTTATCTTTATCTTTCTCTCCTTTCTCCCTTGCTAGCTTGTACGTATTTGAACAATGCCTGAGACTTGGTGTTTGGAGCACTTCCTCTGTCTGTTTGCCTCTTCAAGATGAATCTCTTTATGTATTCCCCGATTGTAAGTCTGCAAATTGCAAAATGACTAAATCTAAATGTGAACCATAAAAACTATTGCTTGGAAAATATATGTTAACTGGAATTTTATTTTATTTCACATTATTTATTTACTTTTATTCAACTTGTACTAGAATAAGTTAAATTGTAATGCATATATAAAAACTGTATATACATGTTTAAAAAGACCTACACCTAATAAAAATGACAATAACAGGCAACCAAATTACTACAAATATATTAGCAATAATTAAAAAGGTCTCATTAATACTAAAGCAATGCCGATTACAGAGAAATGGCAATTACATTTTTTTTATTAAATGTAAAACTTTAAAATAGAAAAACTGAAATAGTGCTTTCTTGTAAAACATACTCTAACAATCTTTATTTACAATAATAATTTTTGTAGTTTCCAGTTTGTGTTGATTGACCGTCACTTAGCCTAACAGTAACTATATGTGGAAATATGGTTTGTATGTCCCACTGTGAGGTCTCAACCTCTTCAGGATTTATCGTTTATCAATTCTACCAGTTGTTTGTATGGAACGAGGCATAAACCCTCAGCATAAGATCAATTTGCTGCAAATGCACTCTGTATTTCCTCGCAAAGCACGTTGTCCATTATGATTCATGGTCTCAAAGAGTCTGGACGTCGGCACGGGGCGAAGCCGAGAACAAATCACCCTCATATGTCTTCTTTACTGTCAGTTATGAAAATGTATGAATAGAAAGTCAAACGGTGAATGGGAGTCTTATGGAGTCAAGGTTACACACTAGTGGCTGTTGTGTGTTTTTTCTCATTGAACTTTTGCCTGCTCCTCATACATTTGCATTTATTAATACGGGCCACAGCATTTAAGCACAAAATTGGCAGGAAATTATGCCGCAGCCATCAGAGACTCGAGGCCGAATATCTCTCAAGGCTTTAGCACCCAAATCTAAAGCACATTCATCTCATACACCTGCCACGGCTGATGGGTGATACAGCCCAGAGAATTCATCATCCTGAGACATATTTTGTCTACAGAACATACTGCACTTGCTCAAATATTTATTTAGCTGATGGTGTCAAGTACGTTTAGGAGGAAATGTCATTTATTTTCTTTTTGCACTTCCAAACACTTAAAGTGGATAGTTTAGCAAAAAATGTCAAATCTGTCGTTTTGCCTATGTTATTGGAGAACAGAAGGTGTATTTTTTAGGAATTTTGAAAAAAGACATCCAATTATGTGTGTATATATATATATATATATATATATAGGCAAGGCAAGGCAAGGCAAGTTTATTTGTATAGCACATTTCATACACAGTGGTAATTCAAAGTGCTTCACATAAAAGAAAGTGAAATAACAAGGAGTTAAAAATAATAAAATAAGGAAATTTAAAATGATATAGAAATTGATTTCAAATGAAATTTAAAACAGTTAAATAGAAAAGGATTATACATAAAATAATGCAGTCAGTTCGGACGTAGCACAGCGCTCAGTCAACAAATGCACAGCTAAATAGATGAGTTTTGAGACCGGATTTAAATGTGGCTAATGTTTTAGCACATCTGATCTCTTCTGGAAGCTGGTTCCAGCTGCGGGCGGCATAATAGCTAAAAGCGGACTCCCCTTGTTTTGTGTGAACCCTTGGTATTTCTAACTGACTCGATCCTAATGATCTGAGTGGTCTGTTAGGTTTATATTCAGTTAGCATATCTGACATATATTTAGGTCCTATACCATTGAGTGACTTATAAACGAGTAAAAGTACTTTAAAATCAATCCTAAATGTAACTGGAAGCCAGTGTAAGGACCTGAGGACTGGTGTGATGTGCTCAGATTTTCTGGTTCTAGTCAGAATCCTGGCAGCAGCGTTCTGGATGAGCTGCAGCTGTCTAATGGTCTTCTTTGGAAGGCCGGTGAGGAGACCATTACAATAATCCACCCTGCTGGTGATAAAGGCATGAACAAGTTTCTCCAAGTCTTGACTGGAAACAAAACATCTAATTCTTGCAATGTTTTTGAGATGATAGTATGCTGATTTAGTTACTGCTTTGACATGACTACTAAAACTAAGGTCTGTCTCCAGAATCACCCCAAGATTTCTGACTTGATTTTTAGTTGTTTGACCCCTAGAGTCAAGGTATGCATTCACCTTGAGAACTTCATCTTTGTTTCCAAATGCAATGACTTCAGTTTTCTCCTTGTTTAACTGAAGAAAGTTTTGGCACATCCAACTGTTAATTTCATCAATGCATTGGCAGAGAGAGTCAATGGGGCTATAGTCATTTGGAGATAAGGCTAGGTAGATCTGGGTATCATCAGCATAGCTGTGATAGGCAATTTGGTTCTTCCTCATTATCTGACTTAGTGGGAGCATATACAGGCTAAACAAGAGTGGTGCAAGAATAGAGCCTTGTGGGACTCCACATGTCATGGACGTCCACTTAGACTTATGCTCTCCTATACTCACATAATAACCTCTCCCTTCTAAGTATGACCTGAACCATTTGAGTGCCATCCCAGAAAGCCCGACCCAGTTTTCCAGTCTCTCTAGAAGTATGTTATGATCGACAGTGTCAAACGCAGCACTAAGATCTAGTAGTACCAGCACTGATATTTTGCCAGAATCAGAATTAAAGCGAATATAATTTATTATCTTAATGAGTGCTGTCTCTGTGCTGTGATGCACGCGGAAACCAGATTGAAAATTATCCAGGTATCCATTTGAGTTTAAGTAATTGTTCAGCTGATTAAAAACTACCTTTTCAATAAACTTACCTATGAAAGGAAGATTTGATATTGGTCTATAGTTGCTCAACACAGTGTTATCAAGATTCTGCTTTTTCAGAAGGGGCTTAACAACTGCAGTTTTCAGGGAGTTTGGAAAAGTCCCAGAAAGAAGTGAGGTGTTTACCACTTCTAAGAGATCTGCTTCTAAACAGTTAAGCACACTTTTGAAAAAAGATGTGGGAAGTGTGTCAAGATAGCAGGTTGACGATTTAAGATGCTGTACTATTTCTTCCAAAATTTTGCTATCAATTGTTTTAAAACCAGACATAGTCACTTATTTTTGAGATTGCTGTCGAATCTGTGTGACCTCTGTATTACAGGAAGATGTGCCAATCTCCTTCCTGATATTACTGATCTTCTCTGAAAAGAAGGAAGCAAACTCATTGCATTTGCTGTCAGAGAGCATTTCACTGGGAATCTGACTTGGGGGGTTTGTCAGTCTCTCAACAGTAGCAAAAAGAGTGCGAGTGTTGTTTAAGTTACTGTTTATAAGGTTTGAGAAGAAGGTCTGTCTAGCTGTGGCTAGTTCCAAATTGAAAGCATGAAGGCTGTCTTTATAGATGCTATAGTGTATTTCTAGTTTCGTCTTCCGCCACATCCGCTCAGCTTTTCTGCATTGTCTTTTCATATTCTGAACTGCTGTTGATTTTCTCCAAAATGATTTTTGTCTGCCATTCTTCTTGCTGACCTTTATCGGTGCAATATCATCAATAACATTCTTAACTTTTGAGTCAAATGAATCCAGGAGAAGATCAACAGAGTCTGCAGAAATGCTCTTGTGTTAAAGATATTGCCTTCATAAATAGCACACTAGTGTTCTCATTAATGCATCTCTTTCTGACAGAGACAGATCTAGATTCAGTGGTGACAGAGTCAATATATCAAAGAAAATGCAGAAGTGATCAGACAGAGCTACATCCTTAATGACAATGGATGAAATGTTTAGACCTCTACTTATGAGTAAATCTAGAGTGTGTCCACGATTGTGTGTCGGTCCGTGCACATGCTGAATCAGGTCAAAAGTGTTTAAAACAGTTATAATTTCTTTAGTAGTTTTGATTTCAGCATTGTCTATGTGAATATTAAAATCCCCTGCAATAGCAAAACAGTCAAACTCTGAGGAAATCATTGATAACAGTTCTGTGAACTCTTCAACAAAGGCTGGGGAGTATTTTGGGGGCCTGTAAATAATAATAAACAGAATCCGTGGGGCACCTTTTAGCACAATACCTAGATATTCAAAAGACAAGTACTGACCAAATGACACTTGCTTGCATTGATAAACATCTTTAAACAGAGCAGCTACACCTCCACCTCTCCTAACAGTCCTGCAGACACTTATAAAATTAAAGTTAGGAGGGGCTGTTTCAGTGAGGACTGTTGCACTGCAGTTGTCTTCCAGCCATGTTTCAATTAGAAACATAAAATCCAGGTTGTTTGTGGTTATTAAATCATTGATCAAAATGATTTATTTTTTAGTGAGCGAGTGTTTAAAAATGCTAACTTAATGGAATTACATTTTGTCTCTACAGCAATCTTAGACTGATGCATAACAGGCCGCAAATTAGATGGGTCAGCCGTACGCCTTTTGAAGGCCTTAGACCTTCTATCACGTGATAAAACAGAAATAGAGAAGGCTACAGGCACACTGGGTTCCCGCTTGTTTTGTAAACATTTGTGAATGTTGCTGCTAGTATAGCGGGGACCCGACACATATCACTGAGAGCTGTTATCAGTTGTTTTTGGTTCACCTACAGCAGATGGAGGAGGGTTTGGGCCCTTGCGTTGTGGCAGCGGTCGGAGAGCTCTCACAGGAGGAGGCGGGAGAGCTGAGCCTACAGTCTTTGGTGGTTGGGGGGCCCGCCGTTTTTTAGTTGATATCTGCGGGCTTGCAGAGAGTTTGGTCCCAGCATACACCAATTCCTCCATTTTCTGTGAAAAGCTTAGAAGTGGAGATGCTGGAGAGAGGGATAGTGTGTCTGGTGAGCGGGGCTCTAGCTCTGGTGTTTCCGGTGACTGTGATGTGTTGTCCTGGCTTCCCAGGCTGTTTTCCAGAAAGTCATCCTTGGGTGCTGAGTCTTGGAGCTGTTGTATTATATATATATTATATATATACATAAATACACACTCATTGGCCACTTTATTAGGTACACCTGTTCAATTGCTTGGTAACATAAATTGCTAATCAGCCAATCACATGGCAGCAACTCAATGTATTTAGGCCAATTGAGCCTCGTTTAAATGCCGCAGCCTGCCTGAGTATTGTAGCTGACCATGTCCATCCCTTTATGACTACAATGTACCCATCTTCTGAATGTATTGAGGCATCTAGATGTGGTGAAGACGACTTGCTGAAGTTCAAACCGAGCATCAGAATGGGGAAGAAAGGGGATTTAAGTGACTTTGAACGTGGAATGGTTGTTGGTGTATATATATACATGTGTGTGTGTGTGTGTGTGTGTGTATATATATATATATATATATATATATATATAATACCTTATAAAGAACAAGACAATCAAAATAGTTGTGCATGTTCAGTATATTGTATGTATATAATAAAAAATGCCTCCTGTGGCATCTCACATAACAAGATGACAGCTTGTGGGATGGGAGCGAGTAAATAAAGTCAGAGTTTTCATTTTGGAATGAACTATTCCTTTAAATGTGCTTCATGATTTATATCAGCACCCTCAAACTCTCGCTAATAGACGCAGACGCAGAATAGAACAGATGTGCCCTTGAAGGAGAACAGATAAAACACAACAAAATCGACGGTTGGACGCTGCAGGATGTGCGACTCCTGTGCCATGTCACATTTTACAGGCGTATTTCATTTCCCTCTTCAGTGCTTCCCCTGTGGCAGGGTGGGAACGCAGAGTGACCTGCCAGCAAATTAGGTCAAAGGCGAAGCGTGCACCTTTTCACCCATGAAGAAAGCAGCTAATCAGATATTTCTCCCCTGTGAGATGGGAGAAATACTTCTCCAGTTGTTCGGCATGGGGCATCTGAATTTGGCTTTCCCCCGTGAGCTCAGTGAAAGTTATTAGTTGTCGGTAATGGAGGGGAATGGTTTTAGTGACGCGGCTCGACTTACCTGCTATCTACACACACACTGATCCGGCCTGCAAATAAGCACTTCGTAAATTGTTTATCTGCCTGTGGTTTCGCTTTCTCATGTTGCTCAAGTGGATGAAAGACTCCATGATATCAAGAGTTTTGTGGCTTTCAGTCTGTCTGTTAATATCTGTCTGTTAATATCATAATGTCAGTCTGTCTGTCTGGAAGAGGTGTTAGTGAGGCCAGCAGGGGGTGCTCACCCTTTGGTCTGTGTGGGTCCTAATACCCCAGTGAAGTGACGGGGACACTATACTGTAAAAAAGCACCGTCCTTCGGATGAGACGTTAAACCGAGGTCCTGATTCTCTGTGGTCATTAAAAATCCCATGGCACATCTCGTAGAGAGTAGGGGTGTAACCCGGTGTCCTGGCCACATTCCCACCACTGGCCCTTGTCAATCATGGCCTCCTAATAATCCCCATCCACTTGATTGGGTAGAAATATCCACTTGATAGGGATCTCTCTCTCCTCTCCACCTGTAGCTGGTGTGTGGTGAGCGCACTGGCGCGTTGTCCTGTGGCAGCCGTCGCATCATCCAAGTGGATGCTGCACACTGGTGGTGGTTGAGGAGAGACCCCCCCTCATGATTGTAAAGCGCTTTGAGTGTACGACAATACACAGTAAAGCGCTATATAAATGCATCATTCATTCATTCAATATATATTGTGGACATACAAGTAGTATGCAGATTTTCTGTATGCATAGAAAAGCTGAACGATCAATGGCATTCTCCAAAATGCTAACTATATAGCCTGCCCACACTGTGCAATACTGTATCCCACAATGCACTTGACGTGTCCTTTCGTTTCAAGTGTTGTGAATATCAGCTGTGATTTTATAACAACATCCTGATTGATTATTTAATCAGACTCGCCAAAACAGTTTTTGTCTTTATTACATAATAATAATAATACATTTATTATTGCTGTTGTTGTGTATTTTTGAAGTTTTCTTTTTTTTATACAAAGAAAATTGTATTTATTTAATACACTATTTATATATTTTTATATATGAATAGTGTTATATATTTTTATATATAAGTGTTATATATAGTTATATATAAATAGATTAATCGCATCCAAAATTAAAGTTTTTGTTTTGTTTTGTTTATGTATATGTATATATAATATAAATACTGCATATAAAAATACACACAAACAGTATATATTTTGAAAATATTTACATGTATATACATTTATATATACATATATTTAATATATAAACATAGCATATTTTTCTTAAATATAAACATGTATTTGTTTGTATTTGTATATACATAATAAATATACAGAGTACACACATATATTATGGCAACACAAACTTTTATTTTGGATGTGATTAATCGTTTGACAGCACACATTTTTACTTACATAGGCCTAAATGTAAAAATAATTTGTACATATTTGCATATTGTTAAAAAATTCTTTACATAAATGTGCATTTCATATTGTTTCTTACATAAATATATATTTATTCAAATATTTTTTTTTTTCTATTTGTATTATGTACACAAATATAAACAATGATTTAGTTATTTTGTACATTAAATAACAGTTTCTTTATTTGATTTTTTACATAAATACAAAGCTCACATTGTTTTTACATAAATATGAATAATAATATTTACTTATTTCAATATACTGTATGGACAAAAGTATTGGTACTGCTCAGGTTTGACTAATTACAGTCATTTCCATGAGTACAAATCTTAATGTTAGGGGAAACACCCGAATAGTCGATGATTCGATTCTTCGATAGGAGGAGCCTGATTCGACTCACAGTCGAATATTTGCGGGGTGTTATGATCATGCCATTTTGGCTATATGGGGGTGCTCAAATGTCTGATTTCACAGAGAACTACAGATTTTCTCAGATTTTCTCCCAAGTTAATTCAGCCTATTATGATAATGCTGTAAATAAGAATCTGGAAAGACAGAAGCTATACATAAATATTTGAACATGCATGAATAAATCCAACCACCCTTATAGTATTAAGTTTCACTTTTCATAATCCGTGACCGACCGAGGAGCATGGCGGCAGGGATTTAAATCTTTAAAAAGACTCAAATTGATGCAGGCTGAGTGAAAGTTAGGATTTTTTTACATCAGGTAGGGTACAAGTTATTTCAAAACATTTTGGCCACTTTATATATAGTATATATAGGCCTACTATTATTTATCTCGTGTGAGATGCATTTGGTTGAGTTGCGCTGCAGTAAAAGTGCTTCATTGTTGTAGGCTACTACGGTGATTATCTCTTCAGCACGCATCGTGAGCAGGACAAACAACATAATTTTATGTCATAGTCATAAATGCATAATATTTATGACTATGACTGGGACTGTCATATACTCATAACATCGTAATTAGAACAGAACACTATTATAATAAAATGCTTTTAATTTTGAGTTTAGCTGCCGTGTTTCTGCACGTTGTTGCATGAAGAACGCATCCACAAAAGGATGCATTCACTTGTGCACTCGGGGCATTTTGTGCAGATAGCCTGTAATGTCGTAACATAAATAACGAAGTGTATTCTTTATGAGAGAAATTAGTTAAATCCTATTCATAAAAAAAGACCTATCATTTTACTGGTCATCTTCAGCACACGCTGCTCAAAAGAGAAATGCAGAACATTAATAACTATGGCATAAGCCTACATAACGTTATAATTAGAGCACTATTGAAAATAAAATGTTGTGAATTCTTAGGGTTTCGCTAACGTTTAATGTTAACTATCTTTTAATAAAAAAACATTTTCCCTGTGTGTTAACGTCAGTAATTATGACCGTGTTTGACTTTTTTTATGCATTTAGCAGACGCTTTTATGAGGCTATGATTTTTTTTCTTCCAGTATCTGTGTTCCCTGGAAATTGAACCCACAACCTTTTGCGCTGCTAACGCAATGCTCTACCACTGAGCCACAGGAAAACTTGACTCTTTTTAATGTATTTTGCTCCTCCCCCAAACATATGATCGTCTATCTGTCAACTATAGGCAAGATTCGAAAATTTCCGATTTGACTATGAAAATCCTTAGTCGAGAGGAACCCCTACTTAATGCTAAAATTGTGTTCTTCTAATTTTCTAGCAACAGTTTGGGCAGGACCCTTTTCTATTCTAACATGACAATGCAAAAATAAACGATTGATTGAGTAAATGTTGAAGAACTTGTCTGGGTTGCAGAAAGACAAGTCCTAATCCCAGCTGAACACCTCTGGTGTGACTTTAAATGCAGACCTTGAGCCAAAAACTCATCACCAAACACCAATGACTTGTGCATATGGGTACAGTCATTTTAGACACTTCCAAAACTGTTGCAACAGATATGGAAATACAATTTTATATGCATGAGTTATGCTTCCATCTTTATTGGAAATAATTTATTTCCAGGATGATGCTATACCTGACATTGTCAACATAATACTGTTTGACACATTTATCATTGTGTAATACATATTATGTCAGTTATTTAAAAAAATAGAAGGTAGCACAAAGCATACACAGTAGGGCGCTAGTATTCATTGGGAACACAGCCGTGCTCCCATATGCATTAATATGTTGTTTGTTTGTTTATTTGCTTACAGCCAGCAAAGTTTGCTGAA
>QVTF01015651.1:5000-10284 GCA_003573665.1 Oxygymnocypris stewartii
TTGCTGGCCATGCAGATATGTTGACCCAGAAACAAGGGGACAATATGAGAGAGAAACAAAACCTAAAATGAGTATTTAAGGCAGTGTATCTCTTCAAATGTGTTCAACCTCGTCACATTAATATTTGTAGAAAAATATAGAGAAGACAATTAAGAACAAAAGTATTTCTTGCTGATCATCATCTGACATATTAAGGACTAAAACAATAACACTGTGGTTGTAGTAAACATTTTAAATCAAAAATATTTTTTACAAAAGTAAAGACTTAACTTGACTGTGTATTGTTAGCTTCAGTCCTATAAAAATGTGAAAATGATGATAATTGTTACATTTGTTATTATTAAAGTGTATGAGGACACATGAGCAGCAGGTACATGCTTGTTTTATAACCAGTCACTTTTTGTCCGTTACGGGGTTGAGAAAAAAAGCTGAAAATAATAAAAGGTCTGTAGTTGTGAAAATATGATTTTTCTGCAGGTTTGAGATGTTTCTAATGATGTGGGGCATTGAGAAGTCGAATCACATGTAGTTGAAAAACATGTCTATTGCAAGTTAAAATGTTACCGAATGCCAGGAATGAACCGTGTTCATTGGGGGTGAAAAAATGTAATTATGGAAATATAATGACTGTACTCATATTCTATATAACTGTGATGTTCTACAAAACAAGCTTTAAAACACTGTTTTCTTCTGAACATTAGACATCTGTGTAATGTGTTCTCATCACCTGTGTACGCTTCATAGTGAAACTTCTACATCCCTCTCGTCAACGTAGTCCATAGTTACGATAACAATTGATCTGGACTTGATCTTGGGGTTGTTTTGGGAAAAACCTGTGGTGGGCGTTTCCCCCCCCCCCACTCTACTGATCAGGGGCAAAATGTCAGACCGGGAACTCTCACACCCATCCAGGCCATCCCATACACCCACAACAGAACAACTGAAACATGGGCTACCCTATTAGCCTATTTGTATGACCATCACATAAAAAGGTCTTAGTCTTTAGTCGGAGCTGTAGAAAATAATTAAAGGTTCTCTTTTCAACTGCACCTTCACTTTCCTTGCCCAATATTTCTGTTACTCCCTTTTTTGTACCTGTCACTTCTATACCAGCAGATCTACTGTTATTAACAGAACTGTGTTCACCTTGTTGCAAAACAACCACCTCATTGCAATTTGTTTGCACATAATGTTGTTGTTTCTCTTAAGATTTAACAAACCTTTAATTCATACAAATATAGTAAAAAAAAAAAAAAAATCTAAATGCCAAAATTAGTAGCCTACATTGAAAACCCTAATCAGTACACACTATTTTATTTTTGGGCTGACTAATATTTTTGTGTTTCCATTTGCTTTATCTCCCTCCCTTTCTGTACACTAAATCAATATCTGCCTGCTACATTTATTAATGTAACTTTCCAATGGATAATGATGTCCTTTAGCACAGTGTTCTGACTGATGATAATAATGGGGTGCTAATGACAGCCTAACAGGTGCTAGCTGTTTAATACTCAAATAGGTTAATAAAGACATAACTAGCATGTTACAGATGAAACTGACCTGCACTTGAAGCCCTGAACAGGTTAATTTCGCTACATTTAACTGTTTCTTCTGGACGTTTCCTCTCCTACCTTGACTGCCAGTCAAGACTAATTGATTCATGATTTATTATCGATTTATTAGGGAATGCCACAGTCAGAAATTATCACTTTGGCACATTGGGAAGGCAAAAAAAATTAAAAATGATGATTAAAAAAAGGGCAGCGGGCCACCGGGAAACGTCCCGGTCCTCCCAATGGCCAGTCCGCGCCTGCTACTGATTTATAAAATGTAATGAAACTTTATTTGGTGTATTACATGTGTGCACATGCCCATTTATTAAATAAGCCTAAAAAGTGTTAATGACACTTTTGATGAGGATTGCATGATATTTGAATAAATGTCTTTAAATGCGAAATATTGAAGGTGCACCTATACTTGAAATAGTTCCACTTTAACACATTAAATATACAAAGTCTTTAATTATGCTTCCACGATTAACGTGCATTAAGTACAAAATTTGCTTTTTTAGCAGACTTGAAGTATACCAGTTTAGTGTACTAAAGTACATAAATATGAAAATGTATTTGTAGTATGAAATAAGTATATTCAAGTCTGTTTATGTTTCATAGGGAAGGTTGTGTGATTATGAGTTGTGTGGCGAGGTCAGAGAAGTAAAACGATAAAACAATCAGTCAGTCATGAGATTTAATGTCTTTTATGATGAGCTGCTTGGGAATTAAACACAAAACTGGTTATTTTTTTACTAAATGTGGTGTTTATACCCTTACAGAAAGTTAGGACTGTAACTAGTGTCCAATAAAACATTTAACGTCCAAGCCTGTGGAAAAACCCAATAGAAACCAATGGGACGTGTACTGGTTTAATGGAAACTAATGTAACTGGTCACCTTCTATCGGTGGCTTGTTAACACAATGGAGTGTGTCCCAAAACACATACAGAGAACCAGTTTAATGGTTAAAAGATGATTGTATAAAGTGGAAACCATTAGACTTTCTGTGATGGTTTCTATTTTTTTTGTTCATTTTATTTTCAGCAAAACAGAACGCTGTTCTTCTAAAACAAAACCTTTTAAGGGAACGTTTTTAAGTCCGTGTTAAGACAAAACATTTATGAAGTAATGTTTATATAATGCTCTTATTAATATTTGATGTCATAACATTGAGAAAGCGTTCTTAGAACATCATTTATGGAATGTCTTCATGATTTATTTGTAAATCATTGAAAGTATATGTTCTGAGGTCCACGCTCTGGGGACGTCCTTGTTCTTTACCGTTGAGAGTAAACATACGGTGGCCGAGAGAGCTTCAGAAAACACACGCAAATAGAAAAAGCACGCGCAAATCAAGAACACATCTTCATCAGTTTGACAGCAGATGGAGCAAATGCTCACAACACAAACAAATACATTTTATTTGCAGTGCTTTTCTTTTTTGGTTGTGCTGTCAAAATGACGAAAGTGTTTTCTTTATTTTTCAGGTATTTTTTTCTATTTGCAGCGCGTTGAGCTCTCTACAAATAAACATTTGTTGAAAAAGATTCTCAAAACGCCCTTATGATGCTATTTGTACTTGAACTTTCCACAAAAAAAAAAAAAAAAAAAAATTGTAAAAATGTTTTTTAATAATATTAATATTAGAATATAAAAAATAAACCTTTAAATGTTATATTTTAGGTGATAATAAAGTTAGTAGAATGTTGTAAGGAACGTTTTTGTAACCTTTAAATAACGTTCTAATAACAACAAGAAACATTTTAACGTTCTTAGAATATTAAAAATAAACATTTTAAGAACTTTCAAACGTCCAGTTTTCTTGTTGTTCTTAGAACGTTGTTTAAAGGTTACAAAAACGTTCCTTACAACATTCTACTAACTTTATTATCACCTAAAATATAACATTTAAAGGTTTATTTTTAATTTTAATCTTTTTGGGTGGTAATAAAGTTAAAGGGGTGGTTGACTGGTTTTTTCTAGGCTTGATTGTGTTCATGGGGTGCAGCATGTGTTCATGCTTGGTTTTTTTAAAAACGCATTATTTTTCACATAATTTCCCTTTATTCCACACCTCTCTAACAAACGCCTCGATATATTTCCTGGTTTTATGAAGCTCCTCCTTCAGAAACACGCGATGGGCTGAGATTGGTTAGCTGGCTCAGTGTGTTGTGATTGGCTAAAGCGTCTGAACGTCCCGCCCCTCACCTCAGTGGCATGTGCTCCGGTTGAATTGTAAACAGTGGTGTTGTCTATAAAGCTTATCAGTTTGAGCCCGATTGAGACGCAGAGGATATTAGTGAAGAGGATCTGTGCAAGCACGGCTCTTAATGATATGTTTGGTTGCTGTTGTCTCATACTTTTAAATACGCTGCTATTTGTAAGTGCTACTGCTTCTGTTAGCTTTTAATATACAGGTTTATCCTGATTAAAGCTTTAATACAGCACAGCAACCACACGCGTGTCCATTTATAATGCTTCTCATTGCTGTGTGAATATAAGTGTATAATTGGAACAGTTTGGAGCTGATCTGACGATCTGAATGAGAGAGAGAGACACCAGTAACAGTATTAAGAACCGCTGCTTTAATGATTCTGAAACTTGTGAATTCATTAGAATCGTTAGAAGACAGAATCGCGATTCAAATGAATAGATTTTTACGTGCATCCCTAGTTTTCTCTTCCTCTTCTCTAAAGCAGCGCAGCATGGCCCCGCCCCCTTCGTTACATGTTCCTGGGGGCGGGGTTTATCTGGGTTTGTGACGTATCAGACCCAGGAAGTAACTCGTTGTAGTCCCTTACCAGTCGTTTTTGTAGGCATTTAACTTCCAGAATTTTAAAACGATATCTCCGTTTGCATTGAACTTTCAGCGCCGCAACTCTGCAGATATTGTTTATGCTCAAACAGCAACATTACACACTAACTAATGTTAAAAAAGAGAAATCGCAGTCAACCACCCCTTTAAAAGGATGTTGTAAGAAATGTTTTTGGAGCCTTTAAAAATCATCACAACCCTGACAAGAAAACTGGACGTTTCAACATTTTAGAAACACTTCAAATGTTCCCACAAAGTTTTATAACCTAAATGTGTTCCCTGGATAGTGTATATATCAACGGTGTAGGTTGGTTTTGGCACTGGCGGAGCATAACTGCAGAGAACAGATATTTAATTGTTTGATCAAAATTATTGCTAGGGATAATTTAGTAGAGGCTGATATTGGTCGGAAACATGTCATAGCATCTCTATTAAACTCTACACACTTGGTTTATGAAGTATGAGAACTTGCCTGATGATAACCTTCTTAGAAAAGTATGGGATTGCAACCATTTTAGTAGCTTGATGGCAACATAAATGAATAATTCACTCAAAAATTAAAATGCATTAATCATTTACTCACCCTCGAGTCATTCCAAACTAAAGCTTAAACACACAAGAAGATCTTTTGGAAGAATGTTGGTAACTAAATAATTGATGGTAGCCATTGACTTCCATAATATAGGGTGGGTGGGGGATACTATGGAAGTCAATGGCTACCATCAATTTTTTCAGTTTAATTTTTGGGTGAACTATCATTTTATATGAACCACGTCTGATAGTGTGGAGTCGGAAAATTGGTTATGCATTGCACTTCTCCAAACAGATGTTCTGACAAACCATAACTTCCAAGAGAATAGAAATATTGTTCAAATCTTAGTCTTATCTATAAAATATGATGGTTGAATCGGCTCTAA
>QVTF01015652.1:0-10338 GCA_003573665.1 Oxygymnocypris stewartii
TATATATACTGTATATATTAGTGCTGTCAAACGATTAATCGCATCCAAAATAACAGTTTTTGTTTATATAATATATATGTGTTTATTTATTATGTATATATGAAGACAAACACATGCATGTATATATTTAATACAAATATGTTGCCATTATATATTAAATATATGTTTATATAATATAAATGTATATGCATGTAAACATTTCCAAAATATATACTGTATGTGTGTGTATTTATATATATATATACATAATACATATACACAGCACACACACATATATATTATATTAACAAAAACTTTGATTTTGTATGTTATTAATCATTTGACTGCACTTATGTATATATATATATATAGGTTAAAGATAAAGACGCCTAGTAGAGGTCTGCATTGGGTTGGGATCGCTTTTACCTGCCCAGGGTTGCCAATTCTACATTTTTTCCGCATAATTGTGTTATATTTACACTGTTGCCACAGGGTTATTTTTAGTCCATGGTTTAAGCACCCCCCCCCCCCACACACACACACACACACCCAGAATGATTGCGGGTGGAAAAACTGCGTAAAAATTAGCTATCGGGCTGGTTTTGTTTTCCCTGACCTGGCAACCCTGATGTGGTGCATAACAAGAATGATGGAGTAATAAACACTAGGCTTGCTGCGGTAGTGTGTGTTACACCGATTACATTACTCACCCCCCCACCACCACAGCATCGCACGTTTGTTTTCTGTACATGAGGAAATAATGAGAAGAATATCAAAGTGCAGCGCTACAAACCAGTGTGTCTGTAATTAACACAATGCATTAAGATAATACAGTAAGAGAAGACAGCTTGACCTGAAACGCCTCTGATTGGCCGTTCAAGAAATCAACCACATGTCTGTGAAGTCAAGGACATCGCGTTTAGTAGAGATGCTATGATGTCCCAACAATATCCAGCAACTGCTAAATTGATTTATGATCAAACTATTAAATATGATGTGTATGTAAGCACTGCTGGGCTGCATCTGAAATAGATCACAAAGAAAACGGCACGCTTTCAGGGATGCACGTGTAATAATGTGATGAATAAGAACGTATAAGAACCGAAGTGTCTGAAACATACGAGCACAGTTCAGATGAATGATGAAGATTAGTCTCTTTAACTATAGTAAATATGTCAGATATCGCTTGTTATGATTTCAATGCAAGACATGATCTTACTGATATCAGTGATTTCTACATTTGTACTGTACCTGATATATATCCAAAGTACTCAATGTTGAATTGAATCACAAGCTTATGAATCAAACTGACATTTTTTGTCATTTATTATTGTTATTAATTTGCATAAAGAAGCCTACAGCATTTGCACTGACATTATTATTGATGTTATAACAAATAATCACATTTAAACCTCATGATAATTAGTGTACAGTGATGCAAATCAATATTTGATTTATCACGGTAATCATTGTGTTTCTATTTATTTGTTTGTTTGAACGGTTGAAAATTTAGGTGAGCATGTTTAATTATGAAAAGTAATAATGTCACAATACAAAAAATTGCAGTAATTCAAAAAATAGGCTATTTTATAATAATACAAATACATTCTTTTTTTGGGGGGGGGTGAAATATGTGACCCTGGAGCACAAAACCAGTCATAAGGGTCAATTTTTCAAAATTGAGATGTATGCATCACCTGAAAGCTGAATAAATAATATTTCCATTGATGTATGGTTTGTTATGATCGGACAATATTTGTAAATCTGGAATCTGAGGGAGCAAAAAAATCTAAATATTGAGAAAATCATCTTTAAAGTTGTTCAAATGAAGTTCTTAGCAATGCATATTAATAATCATACATTACGTTTATGATAGGAAATATACAAAATATCTTCATGGAACACGATCTGAAGATCCTAATGATTTTTGTCATAACAGAAAAAGTAATAATTGTGACCCATACAGTGTATTGTATGTGCTGCTTATGACTGTGCTCCAGGGACACGTATATCAGCATGTCTGTGGTAGTTTCATGAGATTGATTGATTGATGATGAGTTGTGTTGTAAAGACGAATCCGCGCCGTCTCGTCATATCGATGATCTTCTGTTTATGCTGCAGGTTATTAATAAGTACGGCGATCTTTACGGAGCCGAGCGGATCGCGGAGCTGCTGGGTTTGGATAAAAGTGCTTTAGACTTCAATCCCACCGAAGAGACGGTCATTAAAGACGCCTCGCTGCTGTCCTGGTCAGCTGATGCATGCTTCATTTATTGATTACATCATCAGATCTGCTGTTCATAATCATCTCTTCATTGAGTCGTGATGACAAACCTGCTTTATTCACAGAAACACTTCTAATAGATGAAAATAATATTAATGATGTCAAACGATTAATCACATCCAAAATAAAAGTTTTGTTTACATTATATATGAGTGTGTACCATGTATATATAAACACATGCATGTATATTTCAGAAAAATGTTCTGTTTATATTAATAATATTTATATAGAATTTAAAATCTAAGAATATGAATATATACATGTAAATATATACTGTAACATAAACATAATAAATATACACAGTGCACATACATATATAATGTAAACAAAAACGTATATTTTGGATACGATTAATCATTTGACAGCACTAAAATAATGATATACATAAATAATTATGTGATTTCAGAAGTTTCAATCTTTTTGACATTAATTTACATGTTTTCCAGTTGATCGTGATTAATGGATTTTTAATTTTTTATATATATTTTTTACGTATAATAAGCAAATTTATATTCATTCTAGAAATCTCCATGACACAAATTTTGGTACATACATTTTAATTTAATCTTATTTTATTTTATTATTTTAAATAAAGATTTAAATACATAGTTTTTGAGCTGATTGAATTAAAATGTATATTTAAGCTTTTTTTGTCTTGTTTTAAATCATTGTTGAAGCCCTTCGTGGGTCCAGGACCTGATTGAGAACCACTCGTCGTATGCTTGTAGCTCTCAGATGTTCTGTGTTCTTCAGGTTGAGCTCCGTTGACACCAAATATCACGTGTGGAAGATGGGCGTTGTGTTCACGGATAACGTGAGTGCGATTACTGCTTCACGAATACTTCATGTGCTGAAAGTGTTTACTCACACTCAGTTCATCCCAGATTACCATGTTTCTTCGTCAGGTTTGGAGAGATGTGTCTCAGCAATGGAAGTGAATGGGTGCCGTCAGAATGAGAGTCTGATAAAAACATCACATAATCCACAGAAACTGAGACAAATCCAGCATTAAGATGATTTTAATAATAAAATAATCCATAATAACTCTTGCTCAGTGAAAAAGTGTTCTGGTCTGAATCAGGAGAGAAATCTGCACAGTCCAAAACAGCTCTAAACTAATATGTGGCTGGATTTTGATGCGAGAGACAACAGCAGATGCACTTTTTCACTGAAGGAAGAGTTATTATAGATTATGAACTCTGTGGTATTTTAGCTAAAAATTCTTAATGCTGGATTTGTTTCAGGTTTTGTCTTCTCCAGATGTTAACTGATGGACTGTGGATTATTGTGATGTTTTATCAGACTCTCATTCTGACGGCACCCATTCACATCCATTGCTGAGACACTGATGAAGAAACAAACTCATCCTGATCTGGGATGAACAGACGGTGAGCACATTTTCAACCGTTTTCTTGATCTGTTGCAGTCGTTCCTGTATCTGGTCTGGTACACCACCATGTCCATCCTGGGACATTATAATAATTTCTTCTTCGCCCTTCTGCTGGACATCGCCATGGGCTTCAAAACGCTGAGGACCATCCTGTCCTCCGTCACACACAACGGCAAACAGGTTCGACTGCAAACGCTGTGGCTCTGGGTTTGGTTTTCCTTCTTTATTTTGATCTTTTGGACAGTAATCATGTTAAAGAGTGTGTGTGTGCGCATGTCTGCGTGTGTGTGTCTCTGTCTGTGTGTGTGTGTGTGTGTGTGTGTGTGTGTGTGTCTCTGTGTGTGTGTGTGTGTGCGTGCATGCGTGCGTGCGTGCGTGTCTCAGCTGGTGCTGACGGTCGGGCTGCTCGCTGTGGTTGTGTATCTCTACACCGTCGTAGCGTTCAACTTCTTCCGCAAGTTCTACAACAAGAGTGCGG
The DNA here is from genome assembly GCA_003573665.1 of Oxygymnocypris stewartii. Classification (NCBI taxonomy): domain Eukaryota; kingdom Metazoa; phylum Chordata; class Actinopteri; order Cypriniformes; family Cyprinidae; genus Oxygymnocypris; species Oxygymnocypris stewartii. Next base: position 4,132 of record QVTF01015652.1, read on the forward strand.
ACGAGGACGAGCCTGATATGAAGTGTGATGACATGATGACAGTGAGTGATTCGGATTCACGGCTTATTATTAGGGCTATTCAGTGACTCATTCATAAGACAGTCATTTGATTTATTTCTGAATGAATCAGCTGTTTAAAAATTAATCGAGTCAAATATTCAGTGACTCATTCATAAGACAATCACTTGATACATATCTGCGTGTGTGTGTGTGTGTGTGTTGTGTCTCTGTATGTGTGTGTGTCTGTCTGTCTGTCTGTCTGTCTGCGTGCGTGTGTGTCTGTGTATCTGTGTCTGTGTGTGTGCGTGCGTCAGTGTTATCTGTTCCACATGTACGTGGGCGTTCGTGCCGGCGGTGGGATCGGTGACGAGATCGAGGACCCGGCGGGCGACCCATATGAGCTCTACCGGATCCTATTCGACATCACCTTCTTCTTCTTCGTCATCGTCATCCTGCTGGCCATCATACAAGGTACCACCACAGACTGCGTGTCTGCGTGTCTGCGTGCGTGTCTGCATGCGTGCGTGTGTACCTGCGTGCGTGTCTGCTGCGTGCGTGTCTGCTGCGTGCGTGTCTGCGTGCGTGCGTGTGTACCTGCGTGCGTGTCTGCTGCGTGCGTGTCTGCGTGTCTGCTGCGTGCGTGTCTGCGTGCGTGTCTGCTGCGTGCGTGTCTGCGTGCGTGCGTGTGTACCTGCGTGCGTGTCTGCTGCGTGCGTGTCTGCGTGCGTGCGTGTGTACCTGCGTGCGTGTCTGCTGCGTGCGTGTCTGCGTGCGTGCGTGTGTACCTGCGTGCGTGTCTGCATGCGTGCGTGTGTACCTGCGTGCGTGTTGCTGCGTGCGTGTCTGCGTGCGTGTCTGCTGCGTGCGTGTCTGCGTGCGTGCGTGTCTGCTGCGTGCGTGTCTGCGTGCGTGTCTGCTGCGTGCGTGTCTGCGTGCGTGTCTGTTGCGTGCGTGTCTGCGTGCGTGTCTGCTGCGTGCGTGTCTGCGTGCGTGCATGCGTGTCTGCGTGCATGTCTGTGTGCATGTCTGCGTGCGTGTCTGCGTGCGTGCGTGCGTGTCTGCGTGCGTGCGTGCGTGTCTGCGTGCGTGCGTGCATGCGTGTCTGCGTGCGTGTCTGCGTGCATGTCTGTGTGCATGTCTGCGTGCATGTCTGCGTGCATGTCTGCGTGCGTGTGTGCATGTCTGCGTGCGTGTGCGTGCATGTCTGCGTGTGTGCTGTGTGTGCATGTGCGTGCATGTCTGCGTGTGTGCGTGCGTGTCTGTGTGCGTGTCTGCGTGCGTGTCTGCGTGTCTGTGTGCGTGTCTGCGTGCGTGTGTGCGTGTCTGCTGCGTGCGTGTCTGCGTGCATGTCTGTGTGCATGTCTGCGTGCATGTCTGCGTGCGTGTCTGCGTGCGTGTGTGCATGTCTGCGTGCGTATCTGCCTGCGTGTCTGCGTGCATGTCTGCGTGCATGTCTGCGTGCATGTCTGCGTGTGTGCGTGCGTGTCTGTGTGTGCGTCTGTGTGCGTGTCTGCGTGCATGTCTGCGTGTGTGTGTGCGTGTCTGCGTGTCTGTGTGCGTGTCTGCGTGTGTGTGTGCGTGTCTGCTGCGTGCGTGCGTGTCTGCATGTCTGCAGCTGTTCCAGCTGGTTTAATGAGGTTTGTGATGTACTGAAGCTAACGCTGCGTGTGTGTGTGTGTGAGGTCTGATCATCGACGCGTTCGGAGAGCTCAGAGACCAGCAGGAGCAGGTCAAGGAGGACATGGAGGTACAGAAACACACTCATCATCTGTCCGTCCGTGTTCAGATACGATCTCTCACGCTGTGTGTCTCTTCACAGACCAAGTGCTTCATCTGTGGGATCGGGAACGAGTACTTCGACACCACGCCGCACGGCTTCGAGACTCACACCTTACAAGAGCACAACCTCGCCAACTACCTGTGAGTGTCAGCAAACCCCGTCTCAGTCACGTGCATCGATGAGAGCTTCATTTGAACAACTTTAAAGATGATTTTATCAATATTTAGATTGTGTTGCACCCTCAGATTACAGAATATGTCCTATTCTAACAAACCATACAATAATTAGTGTCATTTATATACTCTTATAGATTTATCATATTTTTTTTTTTTTTTGTAATATGTGACCCTAGAACAAAACGTCATAAGAGTCTATTTTTTTTATTAAGTTTATCCATCGTTAATTAGCTGTTTGGATGAATAGAGTCAGTGATTCAGTGACTCGTTCACATGAATCATTTATGAATAAATCAGCTCTTTAAATGAATCGAGTGAGTCAATAATTCATAGAGACAATCACTTGATATATACATCATAATACTGTAAATGCGCTTTCCATTGATGTATGGTTTGGACATTTGAAATAAATGTGCAAAAAAATTCTAAATATTGAGAAAATCATCTTTAAAGATGTCAAATTAAGTTCTTAGCAATGCATATTACTAATCAAAATATTTTTATGATAGGAAATTTACAAAATATCTTCATGTAACATGATCTTAATATCCTAATGATTTTTGGCATAACAGAAAAATGATAATTTTGACTCATACAATGTATTGTTGTCTAAATATAGTCTGTGCTCCAGGCTCACATATATATTTTTGTCTTTTATATTATTGTCCTTTTATTCTTAGATACATTTTTTCAGCTTGAGTTTGTCATTTTAGGACTTCAATTTAAACTTAATTTCAGTTAATAGTTCCAATTTTCATCTATTAATGTTGTGTTTTGTTCCAGCTATATTTCACTAATTATTGAATAGTTGTATTTCTGATCTCTGTTGGTTTTCCAGATTTTTCCTGATGTACCTGATCAACAAGGATGAGACGGAGCACACCGGTCAGGTGCGTCCCAGATGATGACCAGAAGAAGAAGAACAGTTTTATTATGCACCGTTCTCATACCCAACATGATGCATAAATGCATTAATAAATCAATCTATAATAAGTTCACATTAAGGTTATTAGTGTGTTTGTGTTAAAACAATGTCCTCCAAATGAATGGACATTTATATGCAATTCAAATACAGAAATCGTATATTTATGCCTTAATATTTTGAGTGTTGGTTAACGATGTGTTCTCCAAACGATCCCGTTGTTGATGTGCTTGAGAGGTTTGTTCAGTATCTGTGGATGAGTTGTCTTTTATTTCTTAAAACAAATACATTTTATGATATAAAAATTGTTTTATTTTGGTTTTATTTTTAAATAATTGTAATTAATTAACACATTTAAATTTTACATTTTAGGATGACTTTTTTTTTTTTCTTTTTTATATTTCAAATTTTTTCTACAAAAAAATTATTTTGATTTGTTTTTCAGAAATTATTTTAATTTTATATTATGATTTAATATTTTTTGTGTTTTACATTTAGTATTTTTTATATTTTAATTTGACTTTATTTAATTCATTTTTAATTAGTTTTATTTTAGTGTTTTTTTATTTTAATTTGACATTTCATTTCATAAATTTTAGTTTTTTAAAGAAATATTTTAATTTAGCATTTTATGATTTAATTCATTTTTAGTAAAAAATAAATTCGACTGTTTTATTTAAAATATATATATTTTGATTGTTTTTCAGAAATTATTTTAGTTTTACAGTATTATAAATATTTTTTGTGTTTTACTTTTATTATTTTTAGAAATATTTGAATTTAAAAAAATGATTTAATAAATTTTGAACAACTGTTTTATTGGGTTGTTTTTATTTTAGAACTGTTTTAATTTGACTATTATTTAATTAATTTTACTTAATGTTTTATTTTATTGTTTTTTAGAATGATTTTACTTTGACATTTTTATGATTTAATACTTTTTGTAAATATATTTTATTTGATTGTTTTTATTTTAGAATATTACAATTTTACATTTTGATTTATTCAATTCATTTTTGTTTTGTTATTTTATTTGACATTTAATTTAATACATTTTAGTTTTATTGTTGTTTTTTAATATTTAAATGTTACATTTTGATATAATATATATTTTTTATTATTATTGTTTTTCAACCATTTACATTTTTTAATTTTTACGATTGAATTTTTGTAATTATCGTATATTTGATTGTTTTTTATTGTAGAAATATAAAAATTTGACACTTTGATTTAATTCATTTTTTTTTTTGACATTTCATTTCATGCATTTTTTTTTTTTTTTTTTTTTTACAGATAATATTTTATTTTGACATTTTACGATTGAATTATTATTATTTTTTAACTATTACATTTTTATGATTTAATACATTTTGTAAATATCTTCTATTTGATTGTTTTTATTGTAGAAATAAAAAAATACATTTTGATTTAATTCATTTTTTTATTATTGTTTTATTTGGCATTTCATTTCATGAATTTAAGAATTTTTTTTAAAGATTTTTTTTTTGCCATTTTACGATTGAATTCATTTTATATAATTATTTTTTTGACTTATTTTACTTTGACATTTTTTATGATTTAATACATTTTGTAAATATCTTTTATTTGATGTTTTTTTATATTTATATTTGATACATTTTTTATTTCGATTTTTGTCACTATATTAATTTGCCTGATGTAACGAGTGTGTGTTTCTGCAGGAGTCGTACGTGTGGAAGATGTACCAGGAGCGATGCTGGGACTTCTTCCCGGCCGGAGACTGTTTCCGAAAGCAGTATGAAGACCAGCTGGGCTGAGTGCCGATTCTCTCTCTCTCTCTTTAACCCTTTCTTTTCCTCTCGGTCCCGGAACGAAAGACAGAACAGCTCAACACGTTGCCTTCTTGGAGCCCAGAAGCATTGCACAAGGTTTTCTCCTGTTTTCTGAGGACCTCTGGGGCGAGTCTGCACAAGCGTTTGGAGAGCATGATGCCAAAACCACCCCTTCCCGCTTGCCGTAGAGACGAGGACATCGACTCAAACCTTCGTCAAGTGCCTTACCTCCATCACATCTGAGCTATGCAACACTGGCGTGGAGGTCCGATCGTGTTCCTGTCTCTGGACTCCGATGGAAAAGCTCTCGTTTGGCCGTTTGTATGTCGTAGCTTTGCTGAATTGTGCTTTTGTTTTGAAGGACAAATAAAGATATTGATGCAATAAACCTGTTCTGTGGAAGCAGCTGCTCATTTGGCCTCTTCACACACACGCTTTGTTGTTAGAAAAGCTGCGTTCTTGCTTCACCTGACCAGCGGCGCTCGGCATCTACAGGTAAATAAAGCACCCTTCTGTAACACGGATCCTAACAGCAGAGATTCAATCACATCACATCTTTACTCGCAGGTATACACACATAATACATATTGTTTTATTAAGAGCTTTGTTTTAAAAATAACAAAATACATTTTTATGATTTAGGCATTTTATTTTCTTAATTTCTTGTAATTTTTTTCAGTTTTTTATTAGTACAATTAATTTTTTGGTTTTATTTTGATTGGTTTTATTTAAAAAGACTTTGTTTTCATCTTACATTTATGAATTAATTAATTTTATTTTTCTGAAATTCTTCTAATTTTATATTTTGACATTTTATACATTTAAATCTTGTCATTTTTCATGATTTGTATTTAGAAATATTTTAATTTTTTTATGTAATAATTTTGTAATTTTATATTTTAATTGTATAATTTTTTTATGGTTAAATTTTTTTTTTATATATATATATATAATATATTTATAGTGTTTTATTTCGTTTTTTTTTTTTTTTACATAAAGTACATTTATTTTAATTTTAAATTCTTATGATTTAATTTGTATTACTTATTTTGATTGTTTTTATTTTAAAATGGTAAATATTATGATTTAATTGTTTGTGTTTTTTCCATGTACCTTCTGGTCATTTGATCTTGTAATTAAAAGCAAAAAGAGAAATAAGCTGGAGATTCTGCTTTAATATTTGTTTAAATGAGCAAAACAGCACAACTCTACATGTTCACGGCTGCTGCCAGAAATGACTTTATTCATAACCAGTAAAACAGCATTTAATATTTACAGTATGTGATCTAAAATGATCCCGATAACTCTGCCACCTCCATGTTTACCATGTTTAACCATAGTATGTGTAGTAAAACTGCGCTTATACAAATAATCACTCTCTACACGTTTACTACAATTTTTACTGTTAATTTTCTTAAGATATTTGTATTTGTGTATTCTCTTTGTTTTGTTTGTATAACTGTACTGTATTAATGGTTTGATGCTGATTAATAACGAGGGGGGGGGTGATTCAAGACC
>QVTF01015653.1:0-10280 GCA_003573665.1 Oxygymnocypris stewartii
CATGCTTTTTGATTAATACAATTTTATTTGATCATTAAAAAGGAGTCCATAAAAATTTAAATGCGAAAAAAACATCCATAAAAATTAAAACTGAAAAAAATACATTTAGAAAAAAATAAACGGAATATGGGAAAAAATACAACGGATTTCATGGGGCCCTATTTTAGCCCATACATACACACATGCACGTGTGTGTATATTTGAAAGGTTGGTGTATCAGAGATGTCTCAGGTTAATGTTGAATTAAAGTTGATAAAATAACACTTCTGTAGACAATTACATTTCTGCAATAGACCCTTTTTCTGTTAGTAAACAGTGACACTTTTCTGTGGGCGGAGCTGAACTGGAGGCAGAAAGAGTCCCCTGACCGCTTCACTAACGCTTGCTGTTAAGTTTTTTTTTAACAATAACTGGAGAAATTCCGATTATACCTGCATATATGTAAGGTCACTCACTGTCCGGGACCGCGAGGTTAACTTTAACAGACGAAACCAGATTGGCCGACCCGTACACGCTTGTACTCAAAGAATAGACAATCTGACAGGATTCCCTGTCATTGAGTGACTCACATCTAACGTGTATAGTAGAGACAAATTCACTGTGTCTATCTAGTCATGAAGATGAAAATATATTTCAATTTGAGCAGGCAACTATTTTTTCAGCTACATTATTATTCCAGCCACAATTAATCACAACACTGTATATACAATTACAGATGATTAAGCATATAATTCATCCCTTTGTTGTTTTACACCCTTTACACACTTACACACAGACATTATTTCAAACACATATTTACATGAGATGCAAGAAATCTTCAGATGCGCCCATAACAACAAGACAATACTTTATTGAACCTTTTCTGATAAGTGTGAGCTTCATGTTTGACGGTGGTTTCTGTCCAGTCCGCTCGTTTTATCTCGTTTAACCACAGCTGTCGTCTGTCTTTTGTCTGGCAGTGGCAGCAGGTAACGTTATGCGTTAAAATTTCAAATTGAAGCCTCTACTACATTGATTCTGGCACCCAACATCACAGCAAGGTGATATTTTAAGCTCCTCGTGTAGACGAATCTACACTGTTTTGAATGGGCTGCCTCCAGTTTTCACTTTGTTTTGCTTCCAGCTAGCGCTGTGACGTAATTGTGACACCGGCCCTAAAAGGGTCTATAGGCATACACTGTCATACAAAAGAGTCTAAAAAAAGAATGTGCATGATCCATTTGTGACAGTTACATCACAATGTTTGCATTTCAAAATTCTACAAACTATTAAAGTTTTAAATGACAGTGAATTATAAAATGGTAGCCTATACATACCTTTGCGGAATCTCCTTGTTTCCTTCTGGTTTTGCCATCTGGTCCTTCTCCATTTGCTCTCCTCCCTCTTCTAGGCCCAGATTCTTTTGGGTCTTTCCCCAGTCTTCCAGAGAACTGTCAATGAAGCACAGAAAAATTGCATGAAATAAAAACACAAAGACAGTTTAGTACAGCATGTAGAACAGTGTATCAATAATATCTCATTTATCATCTAGACTTACGTTGCTAAGGCTTAGGTCGTGCAAAAGCATATTCTGGTGGTTGCCAAGCGACATGTCCAGCATATCAGTGCTTTTTCCTCCTGCTGTTCCGGTTCCTGTTGCATACATTGGAAGGCGGTAATCCAACTCACTGAGCTTCTCCTGTTTGATACCCATACTGTGGAGAAAGCCACCACCGTGGTCAGGAGAGTCACGCTCCTTCTTCAGAATCATCTCTTGGGGCAGATCCGACATGGAGGCTTGTGAGGTCAGGCGCGTGAAGCTGGTCATTGGAGGTAAATGGCTGAACATGATCATGCTGGGGGGAAAGTTGGGGTCCATGCCTCCGTTCCGTAAAAACTCATTGCCTAGCTTGTCTTGGATAATACTCATGCTTGGGTCTTCAACAGGTCAAAGTTCATTGATGAAATGTGCTATGAAGACATGAAAATATGAGACGGATTATGAATTGATGTAGTACATCAATGTCATATACCATTGAGGAAAAAATTATTTGTAATTTATAGAAAAAAAGACATTCTGTTCTGTTTATATAAGTCTATTAATGTGCAGTGTTTCATTTTCTTAATTATTCCGGATCCATAAACATAACTGATTTCATTAACAAGATCACTATACAGCTAATGATTCAGGGAATTGTGCACATTGTGTGTATGATATGCCATTGTGTGATACAGCTTAAACTAACTTGGCCAATTATAATGCAGCTTTCATGACAAAACAGAATCGGAGAATTGGTCCATTACTGCTGCATTGGTTTTCCAAGATGAAATGTGTTAATTCCACCAGAAGTTATCAGATATCTCTAAAATCAAGGTCACAATTGCTGTGCTAGGTACAGAGGCGAATAAAGACCTCTCCAAAGTCAGGATGATTGTAGTATTTACCTTATTACTGAAGCAGCTGACATATGAAAGCTGACTAAACCACCAATTATATAAGCGACTTCAAAACTATATTATTTCAAAATCATAAAACAGACCAAGCGTTGTCTTTTTATTTAATGTTGTTATTAATTGGTCACGAATATTTATAACATACAAGGTCTAAGTGGGGGGAAGTTTTTTTATATATATATAATTAGGCCAAACGTTAGTCCTTTTAAATTATTAACAGATTGCGATTATTGAGTGTTGAGATCATTTCAACCAGATTCGGGTCAACGACACCATAGTAATAAACAACAACAACGTTTTAGTTTGGATTAATGTGTATAAGCACACGTAAAAAATATGCAACCCTTCTGAAGACCCGGATCAGTCCTTTTTGGTGATCCGTTAGCTAACCTTAGCAGCATTAAATTAAAGATACAAAGGACGACTTTGAAATAGTTTTTGCAAACACACTGGAAATTGCTTCAATCAATACTTAAAACACCCTTTATATGTAGTTTATTATTTTTTTTAGAAAATTAAACACGGTCCGAGCTCCGAGTCTGTGGGTGTCCCAGCATTGTTCTCTATTGTGATCAGCTAACGTTAATGGATAGCTGCTTAATCTTACTAATATAACCCATTTTTAAACATATGTATTATTATTATAATATCACGTTTAAGTACACGGGTAGTTTAATTTCATGTACTTGCTTTGTTTACTTAACACGTTTGCAGAGCTGAACTGTGTAAAATGTAACCAGTTTAATCAAATCCGGCTAATCTAGTCGTTCATCACAATTACCAAACACATCTCCGTCAAAATGACTCCATTAGCAGCTAACAGCTAACTAAAGCGAAAGGGTAAGACATGAGAACTAAAACAAGACAAGATTTTAAATAAACTCGTGCGTGTACATGTGGATACCTCTCGACACGAATACGATATACAAGAAAGATTAAAAACTAAAAGACACAAGCAGAATCAAGTGTTTTATTGAACTAACGTTACGTGACGAACGGGGTTAGCCTGCAATAGCATGCCGATAAAAGAGCTACTGCTAACAGCCCATCTCCACACCGCACGCGACGAGCTATTATGCTCCCATTACAACAAACCAAGCCCGATATACAGAATCGTGCGCTTCCAGTGTAGTTTCTTTGATAAGAACTAAAGAGCTGCAATTTTGTCGCCTTTCTCGTGCTTGCCCTGTAACGTACACGAGTGTGATATACCGTGACCATTCATCCATTCGTCACCATCACTAATTATAGCCCACACACAGTAACACAATCCGCCGTGAATAAGCGGCGATAAGTGCGATTTAAAGAGCACACCGAAACTGGTATATGTGTACGTCTGCAAAGGTAGATTTAACTTTTTGCTAAAAGCGCCTTAATCGCCACAGTCTCAGGCAGCAGAAACAATGATGCTCGGCGCTGAAACGCATCTCGCGCTTGAGCAGCTGTGATTTCATTTGAAGCTCTCCACCGTGCGCAATCCCTCATCGTTACAACCTCGGGCACAAATAAATAGTCAACGCATATCCCACTTACTTGTACATGACCGCGGCCGACTCGTAGCATTCAAATGAATCCAGGCGCTCGATTCTTTGAGTCACTTTACAGCCAAAACATTGTTCTCTTGCCGCTGTTGGCCTCTTCCATGTTGTGTCGACGCTGGGAATTGTGGGTTGAGCGGACGGGTCATAAGAGGAGACAGACGGATACAGGAGTAGTCAAGCAGGGGGGCACAATGCAAATGAAGATTGTGCCTGATCTGAACATCTGCGACTTTGTCCTGCGTATGAGTTCTTTACTAAATTGCTGGGACGGTTTATTTTTTATTATTATCATGTTTAATAATTTAATCAGGCTATACACACTTTGATATAACATATCTATCTATCTAAAACTGATTTTACTGAGCACTCAACAATAAATTAATTGAAATAAATGTGCATTCGGACTCAAGAACATTTGTTTTGTTAAATATTTCAATCACCAACTTTCATTCAAGCCTACCGTTGATTTATAAACTGGATGGGACAGAAACTTTTCATATTTTAATGTCAGCTGACAAAATAAGGTGTAGTATAAATCTTAAAACTATTTTATCCAATTTACATTCACATAAAGCTTTTGTGTAGGCTAATGTGTTTTGCAATAAAGAGCATAGTAACATATTGAAACGTACTTTATTTCATATTTTCACATTTTTGCTTTGTCTATTTTTTGTAACCTATATTGTCATTATTTATCTAGGAAATCTGATTGTTGTTAACTTCTCTACAAGTAGGTTTTCCTTAAAATAATGTTTCCTTTAGTCATTTGATTTTGGTAAACATCACCCACTGTTGTTTTTAGGCAGTCTTCATATGCCCTCAGCAGATGGCACTAGTAGCCTATTTTAGCAGACAACCGCACTCAAGAGAAACGACCCCTTTCTCCTCACATTACTACTGCTGCTCAATGGCTTGAGCACACACACACACACGCGCGCGCAAAAGCAGGTTTACTCACCCCCGTGTAGGTAGAAGAAACGCGCGTCAGTTCAGATTCGGTGCCGCAGTTTATCTACACACTACAAATCTACAAGCTGAGAAGTTGCGAGAAAGACACGCGAGTACTTGCTTTTTTGCGCATCCATACATTTGCTCAATTTGAAGATAACAGAAATAATCTTAACTGAAAGGCTTGAAGCGAAGTTGTCGATCTATGGAGCACCACGGCGAACATGTGGAAACTGACCCGCGCGAAACTTACTAGCGTGCTTATCTAACAATTGTGGCTCGAGCATCATGTCTGCGATCAGGCGAAAATTCGGCGAAGACTACCAGGTGGTGAACACCAACCAGGCTATGTCCTCTTCTGCCTCGGCCAAAAGTAAGCGTCAGAGGTTCGTGGAGAAAAACGGGCGCTGCAATGTCCAGCACGGTAACCTTGGCGGCGAGACCAGTAGGTACATATCTGACCTCTTCACCACACTCGTGGACCTCAAGTGGCGCTGGAACTTGCTCATTTTCCTTTTAACGTACACAGTCGCGTGGCTTATCATGGCATCTATGTGGTGCATCATCGCGTACATCCGCGGGGACCTCGCCCACGGCCACGACGAATCGTACACGCCATGCGTTGCCAACGTTCACAACTTTCCTTCCGCTTTCCTGTTCTTCATCGAGACCGAGGCGACTATAGGCTATGGGTACCGATACATAACGGAGAAGTGCCCGGAGGGCATCATACTTTTTCTATTCCAGTCGTTGCTGGGCTCGATCGTGGACGCGTTTCTCATCGGCTGTATGTTCATTAAGATGTCTCAGCCCAAGAAACGCGCAGAGACCCTCATGTTCAGCCAGGACGCGGTCATCTCACAACGGGACGGGAAGCTCTGCCTCATGTTTAGGGTCGGAAATCTCAGGAATAGCCACATGGTGTCGGCGCAGATCAGGTGCAAGCTCATCAAGGTAACGTTAGCGCTTTCTGTAGAAAATAATGTGAATAGATCCCATGTGGATGGTGGTGTGTTTGCGCACAGTTTTTATGAGCATCTCTCAACAATACTATAGGGAAAATATCCTACATCCAAATATGTTGTTGGTTCCGAACGTATTTAAGAGCAGTGTTGGATGTTTTGATGCTTCACGTGACACGGGCCCATGGGGAGGGCAGCTTGCAATGATTTTAAACAGAGCTCGCCATAAAACATTGTCCAATGCCTGTTTGCACCTCTAACGTTAATGTAATGCAATCCGATCTCAGCAGTCTCCGGTTTGCATAGAGATCTTGTTTGCTCAGAACAAAGAGCAATGACGTGCATACATGAATTGGATTATATGGAGAAGCCTTGCTGTAAGAGTTCGGTAAAGTTGGCAAGATATTCACAGATTCGACTTTTCCGGATCAATAACTCGCGAGCAAAACGTTTTTACGTCACAAATGACGCCTCTTTTCATTCGTAGTGATGTAGTAAACAAGCTACAAGCGTGCTTTCCTCAAAACACGCTTTCCTCCGCTCCGTGCAAAATACATTGATCTAAATGCGCTGGCGTCTGAGAGACAAGTCCTAAGGGACCGTCTGCAAAGTGCGAAACGCGAAAAACGTTACTAATAAAATACTCAATACCTTCACAGTAACACATTGTAGTGTCACCAAATTTAGTACACGCGTCACTGCTCTCCTGCTGGTTATACTACAAGATTCATTTTGAAAATAAATTATTTGGCATATTTTTTATGATAATTTTATTATGAAACAAAATTAATAACGTTACTGTAACACACTGTACTTTCACCAAAATCACTTCACACATCACTGCTCTCCTGTTGGTTATACTACAACACTTATTTTGAAAATAATTGCTTTGGCATATTTTTTATTATTATTTATTATGAAACAAAATTAATAACTTTACTGTAAAACATCAAATCAAATCAAATCAAATCACTTTTATTGTCACATCACCACAGCACAAGTGCCTTGGTGAGTGAAATTCTTATGAGCGTGCTCCAGACAGTGCAGAAAAACAACAGACAATTTACATATGGACAGACAGTGCAAAAAAGCAACAGCAATTTACATATGGACAGACAGTGCAAAAAAGCAACAGCAATTTACATATGGACAGACAGTGCAAAAAAAAACAACAACAGCAATTTACATATGGACAGACAGTGCAAAAAAGCAACAGCAATTTACATATGGACAGTACATATTACAGACTGTACAGAAGACAATGTGCAAAATACACATACATATACTCAGTACACAGTGTACTATAAAGACATAATTATCAACGACACATTATACACCGTATGGGCACATCTACATTATGTACAGTATCTATACATAATGTAGTCTATGCATAGTAATAATGTGAGGTGCAACAGATTATAAATTAACAGCAGATTGGTTGGTTGAGCAGCAGATAGATGTGCAAAGGTGCAACAGATTATTCATATGCAGTGTCGTGGCTGTGCATTGTATGGTGTCCAGTGATAGCAGATAGGTTGTGTTAGTGCAGTGTGTGCGTGTAGTCCAGTTGAACGGTGTTAAAGTGCAGTGCATGGCATGTTGTGTGAGTGGGAGTGTGATGTAGGTGAGTTATTTGTGACTGTTCAATAGCCTGATAGCCTGAGGGAAAAAGCTGTCCCTCAGTCGGCTAGTGCGGGATCGGATGCTGCGGAAACGTCGCCCTGAGGGCAGCAGAGAGAGCAGTCTGTGGGACGGGTGGCTGGAGTCTTTGATAATCCTCCGGGCTTTCCTTGTACACCGCCTGGTGTAGATATCCTGGAGGGAGGGAAGCTCACCTCCAACAATGTGGCGGGCAGTTCGCACGACCCTTTGCAGAGCCCTGCGGTTGCCAGCGGTGCTGTTTCCAAACCAGGCGGTGATACAGCCGGTCAGGATGCTCTCCACAGTGCAGGTGTAGAAGGACCTGAGGATTCTGGGGCTCGTTCCAAATTTTCAGCCGTCTCAGGAAGAAGAGACGCTGATGTGCCTTCTTCAGCACTGCATCTGTGTGAGCAGACCATGTGAGATCCTCGGTGATGTGAACGCCGAGGAACTTAAAGCTGGTCACCCGCTCCACAGGTGTCTTGTCGATGGTGATGGGTGTGTGTTCTCTGCTCTGTCTCCTGTAATCCACCACCAGCTCCTTGGTCTTGTCGATGTTGAGTGAGAGGTGGTTCTCCTGACACCATTTAGTCAGGTTACTCACCTCCTCTCTGTAGGCCGTCTCATCGTTGTCGGTGATCAGGCCTATCACCGTTGTGTCATCAGCAAATTTGACGATGACATTGGAGCTGTGTGTAGCTGTACAGTCGTGTGTGTACAGGGAGTACAGGAGTGGGCTGAGGACGCAACCCTGCGGTGCACCAGTGTTGAGGATCAGGGGAGATGATGTGTTGTTGCCCATTCTGACCACCTGACTTCTGCCTGTCAGGAAGTCCAGGATCCAGCTGCACAGAGATCTGTTCAGTCCTAGAGTCTGGAGCTTCGCAACCAGTGTGGCAGGCACTATGGTGTTAAATGCCGAACTATAATCCACGAACAGCATCCTCACATAGGTGTTCTTATTTTCCAGGTGGGAGAGAGCAGTGTGCAGGGTGAATGCAATAGCATCGTCTGTGGAACGGTTACTGCGGTATGCAAATTGTAGTGGGTCCAGTGAAGCAGGCAGCACAGAGCAGATGTAGTCTCTGACAAGTTTCTCAAAACACTTGCTGAAGATGGGGGTCAGAGCAACGGGCCTCCAGTCATTCAAGCATGTGATTTTGTTTTTCTTAGGTATGGGCACAATGATGGATTTTTTGAAGCATGAGGGAACCACAGACAGAGAGAGGGACAGATTGAAAATGTCTGTAAAAACCCCGGCTAGTTGGAAAGCGCATGCTTTGAGCACACGGCCTGGTATCCCATCTGGGCCTACGGCTTTACGGATGTTCACCCGTTTGAAGGATCGAGTTACATCCGCGACAGAAAGCGTGAGTGGACTCACCTCTTCTGCAGCAGCCGCGGCAGCGCTCTCTGTGTGTGCGGTGTTATCAGCCTCGAACCGAGCATAAAAGGTGTTGAGCTCGTCCGGTAGAGAGGCGGCAATGTTCACAGTAGCCGGTTTATTCCCTTTAAAGCCTGTGATGTTGTTGATGCCCTGCCACATGCTTCTTGGGTTATTGTTGTTGAAGTGTTCTTCAACTTTTTTTTATATGTTCGTTTGGCTGCTTTGATGGATCTCCTGAGATCGTAACTGGCTTGTTTCCGATCGTCAGTGTTTCCGGATTTAAAGGCAGATGTCCGCGCTGACAAGGCTGATCGAACATCGCTGTTAATCCACGGTTTTTGGTTGGGGTAGATCCGGATTGTTTTGGTCGGAACTACATCGTCTATACACTTCCTGATGAAACACGTGACCGTATCTGAATACGCCTCTATGTCATCTGTACACTGTAAACTGTAAACTAAAACACTGTACTTTCACCAAAATCACTTCACATATCACTGATCTTATGCTGGTTATACTACAACATTAATTTTGAAAACAATTGCTTTGACATATTTTTTATGATTATTTATTATGAAACAAAATTTATAACTTTACTGTAACACTGTACTTTCACCAAAATCACTTCACACATCACTGATCTTATGCTGGTTATACTACAACATTCATTTTGAAAACAATTGCTTTGGCATATTTTTTATGATTATTTATTATGAAATAAAGCTAATAACTTTACTGTAACACACTGTAGTCTCACCAAATTCACTTCACACATATCACTGCTCTCCTACTGGTTATACTACAACACTTATTTTGAAAATAATTGCTTTTACACAATTTTTATGAACCTTTATTATGAAAAATAGTTATTAACTTCACTCTTATTGGACATAATAGGTAATAACTTTACTGTAACACACTGTACTTTCACCAAATTCACTTCACACATCACTGATCTTATGCTGGTTATACTACAACATTCATTTTGAAAACAATTACTTCGGCATGTTTTTTATGATTATTTATTATGAAACAAAGTTAATAACTTTACTGTAACTCACTGTACTTTCACCAAAATCACTTCACATCACTGATCTCATGTTGTTTATACTAAAAAAACTTATTTTGAAAATAATTGCTTTGGCATATTGTTTTATGATTATTTATTATAAAACAAAGTTAATAACTGTACTGTAACACACTGTACTTTCACCAAAATCACTTCAAACATCACTGATCTTATGCTGGTTATACTACAACACTCATTTTGAAAACAATTGCTTTGGCATATTTTTTATGATTATTTATTATGAAACAAAATTAATAACTTTACTGTAAAAACTGTACTTTCACCAAAATCACTTCACA